>OOFH01053374.1:0-15635 GCA_900323355.1 Merlangius merlangus | reverse complement strand
CGCCCCCTCTTCTCGTAACCCCACCTCCATCACACCCCCATGATCACTTTGTTAACATTCCTAACCATCCTTCTAGGGAAAACCCCAGCCGGACTAGCAAGCAGCACCGTTGGTCCTCCAGGAGGTCCTGACCCCCTAGTGGAGGGGCAGGAGGACCAGGGGCCTACCTTGTGGTCTCTCTTGGACCAGGAGCCTACCTTGTGGTCTCTCTTGGACCAGGAGCCTACCTTGTGGTCTCTCTTGGAGGGCACGGCCAGGTGAAGTCTGTTCAGGACATCGTGGACCTTCTTCCCCTTCATCTTCCCGTCCACACGGTGAGCCAGGAGCTTGTCACACGCCTGGGGGGAGAGAGGCGGTTACCATGGACACAGTTACCAGGGAACACGGTCGACGGGACACAAGCAGGACCACAGATTGTCTATATACCGACGTACTACCTGGCTGTCCTGCTAGCTAGCGGCTGATGTCAGTTTAACACATACTATACATGGTCCCCCACACATCCTCCCTTCTGCCCTCTGACCCCTCAGCCTTATCAAATCGCCATGCCACCACATCCTGTGAAGTGAACAGGAAGTGGACGCTCACCTCAGTCTTGACCGTCATCACTCCTTCCTCTGTCAGGGTGCTGGTCTCAATCACGGGGATGCCCTCCTCCAACAGGTCGGCAAAGATTTTCTAACAGAAAGAGAAAAAACTCGGATCAGAGTGAGACAGAGGCCCCGTCCACAAGAAGCCGATCTTTCGGTGAAACCGCACAAGTCTTCGGTGCGTTTCGGCCGACCGTCCAGACGGAGCCGGGTGAATCCGGTGCCCGAAACCGCACATTTCAGAAACCGGATGGTTTTCGCCCGTTTCGGCTCTGTGTGGACGGGGCCAGAGACAGACGGAAAGACAGAGCGCCAGCAGCAGGTTCTGGTCTGCAGGAGGACTCACCTGGCTCTCTTCAGACAGCTCGCTGATCTTCTTCACGTCACACTTGTTGGCCACCACCAGGAGAGGCTGGGGATGATAATAAACAATAATAATAAAACAACCGCGTCGCTCTGTTTAATGTTTCTGTAGTTACTCATTGTTTATTTGTCTGCTTAAGATCGTCCTCAGCCTGACCTCAGTTTATTCAACGTCTCTTTGGAGAAAAGATTCTTCAGGTCAATGACGTAATGTCAGAGTGATGTCAGAACCTGTGTGATGTCAGACCCGGTGTGATGTCTGCAGGGTCCCTGTGTGATGTAAGACCCCCGTGTGATGTCTGCAGGGTCCCTGTGTGATGTCAGACCCCGTGTGATGTCTGCAGGGTCCCTGTGTGATGTCAGACCCCGTGTGATGTCTGCAGGGTCCCTGTGTGATGTCAGACCCCCGTGTGATGTCTGCAGGGTCCCTGTGTGATGTCAGACCCTGTGTAATGTCTGCAGGGTCCCTGTGTGATGTCAGACCCCCGTGTGATGTTAGAGGGGTCCCTGTGGGGGAGGCGGGGCCTCACCTTGTTGGCAAACAGCGGGCGGATGCTGTTGAAGAGCTCCAGCTGCTGTTCCAGGTTGTGTCCACACTGCTCCGACACGTCCATCACGTACAGGACGGCCGCGCGCAGGTGGGCCAGCGCCGTGATGGCCTGCATCTCGATGGTGTTCCTCTCCTCCAGAGGGTGGTCCAGGATCCCAGGGGTGTCCACCACCTAACAACACGGAGGGGTCAAAGGTCACCCCTCTGCAGTGATTGGTCGTGAAGGTTGCAGCGTGGCCGAGTCATGATTGGTTGAAAACGGAACAGAGTTACTACTCATCATAACACACGTTGCTTTATTATTTCAGATATCAATAATTCGACAATGTCTTATTTTAATGTTTTTGTATTTTACGTCCAGTACTTCTGCTGCTGCTGTGAAGCTTTACTTTCCCCCCTGGGGTGAATCCAGTGTATTCATCTTCTAAAAAGGTGAGATGGTGCAGAACAGAGGCAGGGGGAGGAGTTACAGGGGGGCGGGGCTACAGAGGCGAGGCGCTACCTGCCAGCGGAGGTACTTGTAGTCCATGTGGCCGACGAACAGGGACTTGGTGGTGAAGGCGTACGGCTGGACGTCCACGTCAGCCCGGGTCACCTAAGGACGCGCAGCTGAGGGTTAGTGGGCGCCGCCAGGAACTCTGGGTAATGCGGCCCTTTTTAATACGTGCAGGGGTGCGCGTACCTTGTTGATGAAGCTGGACTTGCCCACGTTGGGGTAGCCACACAGTAGCAGGGTCCGGGTGTTGGGGTCGATGGAGGGCAGACGGGACAGATGCTGACGCACTGGTAGGGAGAGGGGGAGACAGACAAAGTTTTGCATTTTGTACTATCGCCTTGGGTTTTTGTTAGGCACACAGTAAATCTAGCGTTATTAATGTTCCCAGACTTCCAGAGGTCATGTGACCGTGTCATGTGCCCAGTACCTTGCTCCAGGTACTCCAGGCTCTGCTTCTGCCTCTTCAGGATGGTGCACATGCGGCCCAGCGCCGCCCTCTTCAGCTGCTTGCAGCGGTACAGAGAGTCGCCGTACTTCATCAGACGCACGTAGTCCTTGGCAACGCTGCACACACCATCATAATCATCAATACACATAAGGATTCATATTAATCATACGCATACAGTTCCACCGGCCAAACATCCTGTTGTAAACAATCAGTCTTTGGAAAAATTCCTTTTATTTATTCACATTTCTACTGACTTGAATTATAGAGGAACTATCCAAAAGTTCAAGCACCTCATTAGCATGGGTTGGCGTTGGCATTAGCAATAGCTGCTCGGGGTTCCATTACAAACTTTTACATGCAGAAGGTTTGTGTTCCTGTCTCTAACCTCCCAGCAGGCCCTGCAGCAGCCAGTGAGTGTTGTAGAGAGAGAGATGATTCTAGCACCAGCTACCAAATCCTGGTCTACTGAGCAGAGACCACAACCTGTTTGAGATGCTTTCTTTCTGAACCGCTGAGAGTCCAGAGCTTTACTAGTCAAAGGGACTTTTCAACATTCATGCATTTCCCTTTACCAAACGTATTTGCTTTAGTTCCAAGGCTATAAAATTGAGTTCTTACACTGCAATACTTACTTGTCGATGAGGTTCTTGGCAATGTTGATCTGACCGAGGGCCAGTTTGTAATGGTCTTTATCATACAGCACGTTCATCAGGTCAGCGTAGAAGGGATGGATATCCTGGGGGCCAAAACCACAGCAACATCAGACACCAACACTGTCAAATTGTCATAAATATACGGCCTATTAAGCCCTATGAGACTGTACCTATGATTAAGGCTAAAAAAACAACAACATTAAATTTAACTGAAACTAAAATCATTGCCTGACGTAATTTGCTTATTTCACTTACGTCCAGTTTGGGGAAGTCGGTGAGAATCTGGCTGAGTCGGTCATGACAGTTCTGCTGCGTGAACTTGACTTTGCGCATGTAGAAGTGGCGGATGCGGTGGATCTGGTAATGTTTGTGCACCACTGTGGGGGTTTTCCTTTGCGTTTTGGATAAAGTGACATCGATGAAAGCCTAGAAGTAGAGAATAAGTAGAGGTGATTAATTTCCAAGATATGGGCTGCATCCGAATACTCATACTTGACAGCTAGTACAGTAGTACAGTAGTATGTCACAAATATAGCTTGGCCGAATGCTCAGTACGCATTGTGTAGTAGACAAAAAGTTTCCAAATGTGTACTACCGCCACAGTATACAACGGTATGTCACTATCCCACAATTCAGCCGGAGTCAGGTAACAAAAGAAGAAGAACACCGTGGTGAAAAATAAATAAAAATCGGTAAATTATCGAAGGTGACTTTAATTTGCAGCGCACAGAGGGGAAGTACGTAATCTCTATACATCCGGTGGTGTTTCGGTGCGCTGTAGAACGAACATTATCGGTCAAGTAGTAGACACTGCATAAAAATAGTATACACTTAGTATTCGGATGCACCCATGGAGTTGCCCGTTTATCCGGCGTCAAGTGACGCGCTATGACCCAAGCTACATCTGATGAACTTTTTAAACGTTGACTTGATAGGATTCATTCATAGTCCAATATTAAATACACACAAATGTAACCGTTTCTTCCCAGTGTGACTTCATGTAACGTTAATTAGTTACTAATAATCAAAACAATAATAATAAACATCAAATAAAGAAACTAAAAACTAAGTCTGAAGCATATCAAATAGAGACAAAATGACATTTTACACCAATCTTCGCAAAGTCGGTAGCTGACTTCAAAAATTCTTCAGGCATTAAGTAAAGGCTTAAGTCCCTTCCGGTATCACAAAACCCCACGGATCATCAAACCCTTCCACTGAGCCCTCCAGGAGACATATTAGACTAACTAACATCACACACATATGTACACTATACACCACGGTGCTCCACTGTCAGGGCCCGATCCCCGTCCCTCTACCAACACGTGTCTCCTCTGAACAGCGCACACCCGGACCAGCCCGTCTAAAAACAAAACACACACTCCAGACACACCCGACACACACACCGCCACGTCCGCACAGGGTTCATGAACCCGGTGGGGGTAAAACGTACCTTAGCGGTCGGAACCACCATGATCTTTTTGAAATTATAAAGTGCCATTTTTGCGAGACACGTTTTGGTCCGCAGACGGCACGAGAAGAGGGCAGCACGTCGTGGAGGAAGTGACGGTGAGGAAGTCTCGCGTTACTTCCCTGCAGCGCCCCCTAGCGGCCCCACGTTTAACGTTCATAAATATAAACAAACACTAGAGTGAACATAGAATAAACCATTTTTTAGGTTGCAAAAAATCATAGTTGTTTAGAATAATTGTTTGCTTATACTGAAAGACTATATAATTCCTAATTTATGTAAAAAATATGCTGGGTTCCGAAACCAATCACATCACTTTATATGTTTTGGTGAATGGCTGAAAGCATGACGTTACATTCTAGCAAGGCTCGGAATCGGACCCCTAACCCTGACAATGCCTTTCTCTGCACCGCTATATCTGTAGTACTGAAGGACTGCAGGGTTGACTTGTTATTCTGACACCTTTGACGGCAAATAGCTTTCAATCGTTGATTTATCCAGTTGTGTATACATGTTTCTGCTGCTAAAAATCCCAAATATATATTTAACAATTGATAAATAAAATAAAAGTCTAAAAAATTATTGTTTAATAAAAATACATGTTAAATCATAACGAATATTTAGGGCGGCAGGACTTCAGTTTGCGGTGAAACGTCCGACACATACTTGTTGTGATCCTGACAATAGCATGTAGGCCAATCAGCGTCGCCGGTGGAATGTGAGCCACGCCCACACACACAATCACGAGCGGGCAAATGTGTGTGTCCCCGCTCCGCGCCTCGACCAACCGGCTGTCCCCACTGTGGGGTTCGTCCAATCGCGTGGCCTCACTATGCAAACGGCCGACCAATAAGACGCCAGAATGCGCGGGCCGACCACCGCGCGGTGAGGGGGGGGGGACAGCCGTAGCCATAGATATATATAGAACACTAGATGACTCGTCCGCGTCGCTGGCCAACGGAGTCGAACGTCCGCACATGGCGCCCATCTTACCACAGGCCGCTCACTCCCCATAACACTGTGTTGGTAGGGGTAAATGTACTTTTTAAATAACCATAACTTGCTCAATTTTCAACCATTTTTTAAACGGATTGGTTCGTTATAAAATTCAGAGATGTAGTTATGACACATTATACTTATGAATAATCATGTTATGTCCTAAAAAAATAGAGTAATGTTCTAAAATATGTAGATTACAATATTCACAATTAGGCTATAAGGCTGCATGTTGAAAATCCCCACCCTGTACACCATGCATTTATAACACTGCATACTTGTGAATAATTGAGGCCTTGAGACAAATAACCATACACGTCCATATTTTTTTATTATAACCACGTTAATAACGTTTTTAAGAAATCAAACTGTTTGTAAATCCATCAAAGGGTCAGCGAGATAAGAGTATTTATGTTTGTGCAGATCACGGACCTTACCTCAGTTTGCCTCAGGTTCCACAGTTTGTGACAGAAAGCTTGACTGTGGTAAGATGGCCGACCTCTGCGGACGTTCTAGACGCCGCCGTAAGGCATCTAGTGTTCTATATATATATATGGGTACACTAATATACTTAATTTGAGCATTAGAAATTGGAATTTAATTTGAATATTAAAAATAATAAGGTATGAAATACGAATTGGATTACAGAGAGCGATTTAGAGTTCTTGTGACTCCTCCCCCCTCTCCCCAGCCCCACCTGGCGGCTGATAACCTGGAGTTGATCCTGGACGAGGAGGGCAACAACCTGCTGCACCTGTCGGCAGCGCAGGGCCACACGGACTGCCTGCAGCACCTCACCTCGCTGATGGGGGAGGACGGCCTCAACGACCGCAATGCCCAGCAGCTCACCCCGGCGGGCCTGGGGGTGAAGGTACCTGTACAGCCTGACACCATGCAGCACCCCTCACTGGGGCTGGGCTATCTGCCCGACTCATTCTGCCTCTGGGGTCCGGACCTTAATCAGTGGTGAATGAAAATGCATACAGAATCAATGACTAGATATGACCTAAGGTCAGGCACGGCGCCAGCTTGAAAACAATCAGGGGGCGACGAAATGTGGAGAGGGGGCCTTACTCGCAGTGTTCTTTTGAATCCACATGCTACTGATATTAAGTTGTTTTGTTACTTTTATCATGTATATATTATGTAGGGCTGTCAAATTAACGCGTTGATTTTGATTACCTGTATTGGTCCGAATATAAGACGGCCTTTTATCCCCTCGAAATAGGTCCGAAAAAGTCGGGTCGTCTTATATTCGGGTCTAGTATTCAGAGCGCAGCTGCCGCAGCAGACAAATGTGATACGTTACTTTGATATATATTGCTGTACTGACTACAAGTACACAAATGATTACCTGATTTGACTGTATAGGTTTGGAAACCATGCATGATTGAGATGCATTGATGACTCCCCGACATCCCTGACGATTTCCTCTGTCAGCATCGTAGCCATCAGTTCAATTATTTCATTCTGTCTCATGAGACGTGTAGGTAGCATTTCTGGGGATGGTACTGTAAGCCCGATGCAATTCCTCATTCTGTCTCATCGTGTAGCCAAATAGCGACAGGAAAAGTCCACATCCCTTTTCATTACGGCTGTCTACGGCATCAATTGAACCCCTCAATGGCAATTTATTCAATGCAAGGAATGTAATTGTGTCCACAATCCCAGACACATACACACGGTTTCGTGAGAGTTGATCAGAATTGATCAGGGTCGAGATTTCGCTGCCTGTTGAACATCGCAACTCTCTCTCTTTCCACGCAGCCACACCTGATATGTGTTCTTTGCTCTTCGCATGTCTGGCAAAACCCTTAGTTTTGTCTGTAGCATGTTTCCAATTGGTATAGCCCACAGTTGTGAAAGTTGAATCGCTGCCACCAAATTTCCGACAGGGAAAACAAAATGCAGCATCGGCTTCGACTGAATATTCCAGCCATTCCCTTCCCCTGTACCAAGAGCCTACCAAAGATCGGAAGCAGTCGCTTTGGGTTAATTTCCTTTTTGGGAACTGCTTAAGTACTGGCTGAGCGGGACTCAGATGGCCAAGGTCGCTAAGTTGAAGTCTCTCATTAGCACTACCGTCAACAGCTCTTACTTTAGCAGGGATCCCAGAAGTGAGCGACGATGTAGGCAGCTGACTCGGTTCTGCTACAGATGGTAGCGTGTCTCTGTCAGTTGATGTTGTAGATCTTGATGATGCTGATGCAGATGCCGAAACACCTCTCTTCATCCAATTTCGGATATCCATTTTTTAATTAACAGTATACCTTAGGCTAGTGCAGTAGTGTCAGTAGCAGAGAGCTACGACTATTCCACGACTATTCCCAAATTTCCCACGCTTTGCCGCGCAAAATGCAACAATTTTGGAACTTCATTCTAGCTACCCCAACAACCAATGAAATTGATTTTGCAAATACGGTAAACTGTTTCTAAGAAGTTGTATTAAAATGAGTAGGGTCAAACAAGATTAAATACGCTTTTGCAGGTGAAAGAAATTATTTTTAACTACTTCATATTCCTTTCCACTGAGGGGGCGGAGATTGTCGTGTGAACGTTTACGTTGCATGTAAATCCAGCCCAGTCACTGCAATCACACACACGCACTTCACATACAGGCATTAGTTGTTGAATATTTGATTTTAAATTTTTTAACATTGAAAAATAAATCTGATATGACTTATTGAGTTAAATTCAGTGGCAAAAAATCCAGATACTTCATTTCTATGCATACATATTCAGTGCTTAGAATTCAATGGCTTTTTATTTTCAAAATCCAATGGCACAGATTTACTTCCATAATCTAGCCTCCCCATGCACCACGGAGCACTGTGGTGGAGACTATACACAGGGACACATGGAGTAGAGGGCACAGACACTGTTTGACATGCTATTCATGTTCATTAGATATGTATTTAATTAATTAATTGCAGTCACAAAGTGCATAGTAAATACTAAAAAATATACTAAAAAAAAAATATATATATACTAAAAAATAAGTATATATATGGTGTAATGTGTCCTTTTTGGGTGTGATTAAATTTAACCTTTTCAATTGCAGTCTTCACATGCAAGTCAAAGATAAATGTCTGCCTTTGGCAGTATACATATATACGATATATGTACTATATGTACGATATATACTAATAAAGGCAGAGTGCATAAGAATCTTAATCAGAGTAATTATTTTAATTCTATTTGTTTGCATTGGATTTCCAAACGTAACCCACTTAATGTCCTCATGCTGCGGCTGGTGCAAGTCTCTAAATGCTCTGGCTTATTGGAATTCGCAGATGTATGTTCTGATTGGCTTTAAGAAACCTTATTGGTGGATACATTTGGGGAGTCTTTATGGTGCCAAAAAGATTTGTGTCTCAACAGCAGTTTGTATCCACAAGATGAGATTGACAATGCAAGAAGCAGATCTGCAACTCACCGCAAAGGTTTCAAAGTCGTAAGACACGGCAATGCACCTTTGTGGATACATATTTACAGATGTGCTATGATTTAGGCCTACTGTTCCCAACTCAAGTGTAGAGTTCATGTTTTCACGTCAGACAAGTTTATTTATGTGTGGATTTTTTAAATACGGGTAATATAATATAAATCCATAAAACTCCCTCTATAACCAACGCCTCCGCACATGGATAAATTAAACAGCGCTCCAAGTTCACACAAGACACACATAATAAAATACCCCCTTGGCTATAATTAATTCCTCTACATCAGTGTTCCCAATATTTCACTTTAAGTATACCACTTTATTATCATCCAGACCTTTGAAAAATACCTTTCTGTCTTTTATTGGTGCGATTCTTATTGGATACTTTCACATACAGTATATTACATCGTTCATTTCAATAGTTGATGCAATGTCTGTTTTTTTTATTTCTGTGCCGTTTATTTTGCCAGGACTGTAGGAATAAACGTCATCGACATCTTAGCCCAGCGTCTGCCCTCACGTCTGCTCTCTGTGTCAGAGTAGACAGAGCAAAGAGAAACAGGGGAAGATAATGTATTACTCATGACCAAAAGTTGGGTTTTGATTGGTATTTTTGCAAAGGACTGCATAATTCCAGCCAAAAAGTTGTAATTTCTGGCAGTAAATAAGAAAAAACTATCGACATTCATTCCAATGAATGAAAAGATGTACTTCCTTTATTCCGCCATTATTATATATCAGTGTCAAAACATGGTCTTAAAATGACAATGACATTGACTATCACAATTGTTTCTAGGACATATCGTCCTACAAAAGCAGTGAGTAGGACGTTGATTCAAATATTTTATTGAACAGTAAAACATATAATGGTTCCAGTGGCTTTATCATAGTTTCGTTTGATGAGGTGATAAAATGGGGAATTGGTTTCAGAAAAGAAGTTTAAGAAAAAAAGTCAGTTAAAGCTTTAAGGACCTGACTGGAGGCTGTTTAATTGACACAACATGCCAGCCAGCTGTCTAGCTCGTTGCCAGGATTTAAATGGGGCCGTAGGAACACAACGTTATGATATGATTGGTTGTAAATGGTTCCTTTGTTGCATATTTTTTTGAGCTCTGGAGGAAGCTACCCTAACTCGATTTTGATATACAATAACTAGCACAATACTAATACAAAGAATTAAGATTTACGGTTTATTCAGGGTAGGATTTGTTTTAATAATTCTAAAAATATTATAATGAAAAAAGAGCAATGCTCACAAAGTTTTGTAGATAACACTGAATCCTTAGAGGGGAAAATATTTGGCTGTGTTTTATTAGTTTAAATCTTATTCTAACTTATTCGAGTCAAGTGCTGTTTATGAACATTTTCTGGACATGAGACTTGATCCAATTTATGTTGATTATGAACTCGAACTCCCATCCAAGACGATATTTATGTAGTCAACACATTAGTTTAAACATAGAACAGCATGCACTGCATTGTTTCTGAGTGGTAGCACGCCGTGGCTACGATTAGCCCCTGGATGTAGGAAGTAAAATAGGTCAGCCTACTATGGGTTGTGAGGGTATGATCTGTTAGCAACAGGGTTAACATACCTACACAAATTTGTTAGATGATTGATGAATGGGGGGGGACAGAGAGAGACAGAGAGACTATATATATATATATATATATAAATCATATTTTATACATCCCTGGGTCTTAAAATGTCATTTTTATAAAAATTTTAATAGCTTCTAACTTTATAACTTACTTTTTACGATGTAATATTTAACGTTTCATATTTTACCAGGCCGACATTGTTATTTTTCCTTTGTTTAATATTTAAACTGCATTGCCAGTGAATTAGGTTGGGAGAGCTAGATAGATAGAGATATATAGAGAGAAGCGCGCTGGATAGTTGTCTCTTCCCCCCCACGCAACAAACCAGTCGCAGGACACGGGATGCGAGTGCACACAAGATAAAAAGATGAAGCAAGATGAGACATACACAAGGGACAGCAAAGCCCAGCTGCGACTAAACCGCCATCCGAACCAGAAACTATCTAAATACTTCACCAGATCTAATACTTCCTCAGATCTAAACCAGATCTAAATACTTCACCCGATCTAAACCGTTAACGAGGTTTAAAACCAAGTCCCATCTTTAAAACTCTAACACATTCACCAGATCAAAACGCTTCACCGGATCAATTCAACAACACTTCGTAATTATAGCACCAATGTTACACATAAATGTGTGTTCTGTCTGCATGTATTATATATATTATATTAAGTAGGCCTATACCAAATATATGAAACGCCTCTCAAACTGATGTAGCATACATAGGCCTTATACTAAATACAACAACTGTGTGTTCCTCGTGTCTAAGAAGCATCCCGATGCTTGCTGTATGGCTAAAGTTCTCAGCAGCCTGAAGCGTTAGTATTCGTTGTTCCTGTAGCAACGTAATTAAAGAGGTTAATGAAGGAATTTAGGTTGACGACATTGGCTTGCAATGAATTAAAAGCTTTTTGGAAAGGGACACATTCATTTCCATACTTAGTCCAATACTAAATATTGACCACTGGACAATATTTCACACTATAAAATTGCTGATATTGATGTTCAATGTCTTTTTCTCCTCATATTTAGACAATCCACAGAAACTAGGTGTGGAACGGTGTTCAACGAGTGAACAAGCCTAATCTGAAATAAATCGTCTCACTGCACTTTTGAGATTAGGCTGCAAAAAAGAGAACAACAAACGACAAGATGCTGTCATGATTGGGATATCAGTGTGTCTCAGTTCTTTTCTCCAGGTATATTAAACATGGTCTCAGAAAGAACAAATCAATACTATTTTTCGTGTTGGACACACATTGCCATTCACGTAGACTAGAGTTCTCAGCTGCCTGATGTGTAATTATCCGTCCTTCATTACAATTATATCCATCCCCTTTCTTCTACTGAACAATGAAGGCCTTTACTTGTGTAGCAGCTCAAACAAACAACTACACAGCCATTTCTTTCTGGGGCCTAATATATATCAAACTAGTAAGCCTCTCTCACATGCAGGCCTGTGCATGTGTGTTTAACAAACTCTTGCCCATTTTAGCTCTCACAGGGATAGGTGCACACAAGATATTGAGAGAGATGGTTGAACGAACCACATAATGCATAATCACAGCCCAGTACGTGTGAGGAGACAAGCGGAGTGGGAACATTTGGGGTGAGTTGGAGCGATGCTGAGATGAAATGTCTCTAGCATGACGCGATGCAATATGCAATAATCTACAGCCACCTCACACTCTGGGCCACATGCAGAGTGGATCATTTGGATGTCATCAGCCGCAGCGTTCCCATTTTAAACCCTGTCACCATGTGACCCCCGCTGACACACCACATGGAAGGAGTCGGCAACTTTGACGAGCAGTCAAACTTTAAATGTGCACGGAATGTGTTTTACAATCCATGACTCAGCGCTGAGATCCACGGGTATTACAGTCGACGTATGGAATAATTTCTGTCCGTCATCGTAATATTATGGATCTTTTTACATAACAAAAGCTGGTTTGAATCCACGCGGACGCTGTTGATGTTCTACGTGCACTCTGAAGGGGAGATAGAGGTGGAGCCTGGGGGTTCTGCCGATTTCGGTGGTGGGGGGGTCGGGGTCTGTCTTTGTGTTGATTTGGACCGGTAAGAGCACCATGGCTGCTTTGGGTGACAAAACTGTTCCCTGAGGCAGGTGTCTCTATCTTTCCACTGAGCTGCTTCACAGTACCAGGCACAACTAACGCCTCTAAACTTGATTCATTCCTTAATGGCCATCATCAAGAAGGAAAAAAGGAGAAAAAAATCCATAAACTAATTATGATTTGCAGTATTAGTTGAAGGCATTATGGAAGTGCTTGATTCCGTGCCAAGAAGAAAACCCCATTTCCTCTTCCCGCGAGCCGTGTTTCTTGGCTGGGATGTAAAAGATCAGGAAACATAAAATTGAGTTCATATTTTAAACTTTGTGCATTGTCATCATATATCCTAGCCTCTGATGGGGCTTTTGTCCCTAAATCAGCAATGTAGCCATGACGTTTTGGAAGACCTGCTGCTGACTAAACAATAGATTTAATATCTGAATAATATAAGGTACACTTAGCCTTCAGATGAATTAAACCAACGCAACACAATTTACAAGCTGAGGTTTATGATTACAAACGCTGAGCTACGACTGCATGCAAAAACCCTTGACAAGATGCAAACTAAGTGAATTTAGCTATAAAACACCCCTTAAACTCCAGTAGGAACAGGAGACCAAGGCCTTCCATTCACATTTATGGATCACATCTATAAATATGGTTTGCATAGAAAAGACTAGTTTCCATCAGCCTAGTGTGTGTGTGTGTGTGTGTGTGTGTGTGTGTGTGTGTTTGAGGTGGGGTGTATGCCTTGGTTCTTGGGAGTGCCCATCTGTGTCTGCACATGCATGTGGTTGTGTATCTGTGTTTGTGAGTGCATGTGCATGCATGCGTGTACCTGCATGGGTGTTTGTCGGGTTGTGTGTGTGTGTATGTGTGCGCACATGCATGCGTCAGAGGATTTCAATGTTGTGTGTGTGTGTGCGTATGTGTGTGTGGAGCACCGTTGAATTGCGATGGAGATTCCTCTCTGCTGATCCCAGCAGCGGCATCGCTCTGCAGTTTAATAACCACTGGAGGAACCCTGACCCGGGCTAAACACGATCAGACACCCTCACACGTCCCCCACGCCGTCACCCAGCCAGCCGGCCAAACCCCCCCACCGCCTCCTTTTGGCACGGCCGGAAAACGATACAGCTGGACAGAGCACAGAGGACTCTGTTGAACCCTCAAATATGGATGAATGCTCAAATAATCGTTCACGCAGGGCGGCATGTGGCTCAGAAGTTAAGAGTGGGTTGGCTGGTAACCAGAAGGTTGCTGGTTTGAGTGTCGAGGTGTCCCTGAGCAAGTGTACCTCACCCTGAATGCTCCCGACGAGCTGGCTGTCGCCTTGCACCGCCATTGGTGTGTGAACGTGTCAATGTTTGCATGAATGTTAGGGAATATTGTAAAGCACTTTGAGTGGCCGCTGGTTAAAAAAGCGCTGTAGAAACTGTCCATTTACCATTTACACCTTTCAGTCTAAACAAACGTTTATATACACCAACAGATCTTGGCCAGGTCTGGCACCGATCTCTGCCCGCTCCGGGTCTGCGTGTGCAGGTGCGGCCGTCTTTATTGCGGCGCGGAGGAGGACTCCTGTTCACTCACCACCTCCTCGCGGCGATTACAGCGAGCGGTGGTATAAATAAGAGACCCCCCGACTAGCAGGGCTGATGGGCTTAGCCAACTCTTTCTCATCGCCAGAGAGAGAGATAAAGAGGAGAAAGAGATAAATGCAAGACAGAGAGAGAGAGAGAGAGAGAGAGAGAGAGAGAGAGAGAGAGAGAGAGAGAGAGATGTTCTTGCTGTGCATCAGACATCCGTCCCAGGAAGCTGGCAGCGTGGCGCCCCTGATTGGGAATGAGCAATGAGGAGCAGGGGGCTTATCAGAGTGAAACCGCTTGAGCTTTAATAAATGAATCTGTTGCCCGCTGGATCCAGGGCTTCATGGCCACACACACACACACAGACTTCATATTATGGTGGAAATTCTGTTTCTTCTGTTTTTGCCAAAATTGCTCTCTCGGTTAATAGTCAACATCATTTTTTTGTTATTGGTTCATTATATTTTTCCACCTTCTTAACTAGACCTGCCCTTGTTAAAATGTGTTTTAGTTAGATGACAAGAGGTTAAAAGTAAGCAAAGAGGAGGTAACTAAAACACATTTTAACAAGGGCAGGTCAAGTTAAGAAGGTGGAAAGATATAATGAACCAATAACAAAAAAATGATGTTGACTCTGATAAGCCCCCTGCTCCTCGTTGCTCATTCCCAATCAGGGGTGCCAAGCTGCCAGCTTCCTGGGACGGATGTCTGATGCACAGCAAGAACTCTCTCTCTCTCTCTCTCTCTCTCTCTCTCTCTCTCTCTCTCTCTCTCTCACACACAAACATCCGTTACATGCCTGGCTGCGTACACACATCAAAATGTGCAGCAGTTGGTCATAAAGCTTAGGAAAGCGTGTTGAACTGACCTTCAGCGTGTTGTTGTGTTTCAGCGGGAACGCCAGCGACGTGTTAACTCCCAGGCTGACGTTCCCGACACTGGTTTGTGGGGGAGGAGGGCATGTTATAACGAGGAGGGGTGGATACAGAGAGAGGGCAGGACAGAGAACCGGAGAAGGGAGAGGAGGAATATCCTCCGTACGGTTTAGGCTCTGGACAGTAGAACCAAACGGACGAGTGAAGTGAACTGCCATGTATCCTGTTTATGTATTCTATTCCATCTGACTTCTCTCTCTCTGCCTCTCTGCCTCTCTCTCTCTCCCTCTCCATTTCCCCCTCTCCTTCTCTGTCTCTCTCTCTCCCTCTCCCCCTGCCTCTCTCCCTCTCCCCCTGCCTCCCTCCCTCTCCCCCTCCCTCTCTCCCTCTCTCTCTCATTGTTTGTGCAGTCAATGAGTCACTTAGAGAATATTTGTGTGCAATTTGTTTCAGGCCCCAGCTAAATATAAATCTGTCTGGCTGG
>OOFH01053360.1:0-15180 GCA_900323355.1 Merlangius merlangus | reverse complement strand
TAAAGGAGGGGGAGAGGGTGGGGTGCACCGCTTCCCTCTGATAATAGCCCATTAGTCATTTTTATTTAATGGTATTTGCAAGCTCTCTATTCTAAAAAGGGGGCCCACACCTTCCTACATTTTTGCAAGGAGCCTTTAAGAGTATATTTGATCTTTTCAAGCTTCAGGAAATGCATAATATCCCTTATCCACCTAGTGAAGCTGGGGGGTGCTTTATCTTTCCAAGAGAGAAGGATGAGACGATCAAGGAGGAGAATGATAAGGCAGGCAGGTCCAAAGTCCGGCCCGCGGGCCATTTTTGGCACGGGCTCATATTTTATATGGCACGCGGCTCCCTTACGAAAATGTATTGTTTATGGCCCGCCAGCTGTCAAATGGAAATGAGATGGGTGTGCCTTTCTCTCACTACATAGTTTGTCCAGTCTTGGCGTGATGGACGATAAACAGACTCTAAGATCACTCTCTACATGGAGACGAGCTCTGTACTTTGTTGCCCAAACAAACGTGACTGCAATGCCCTTGACTTAACAAAATTAACTGCAGTTACAGCTGTACTCAACAAAAAGTGCAGATCTGGTTCCATACCTTTGGAGGCGAGCGCTTGCCGGTGCAGCATACAGTGCACAGATTTCACTTTTGGATTTACTGCCTTTATCCGAGCGACAACGCTGCTCTTTCGGAGCGGCGTCAAAGTGGGGTCCCTGCCAGCTGTCAAATGGAAATTATCATTAAATACAATTTGAAGTTTCAATTTCTCTTTTCACCACATGGTGGCAGCAGCATTCTGGCTCTGGCGGCTAGCCACATCTGCGTCCCCATGAACGTGACCCCGCCCCCCACAGGTTGGCTAATAAGCATTAGCGTGGACATGTTCCTACATCATAAAAAAAAGCAAGGTTGACAGAGGACCGTTGCTTTCAATAGCGATGGAAATTACAATATTTCTTTACTGAAAGCATAAACAATTGCGTTTGCCTTATTTGCAAACAGTGTCGCCGTTGCTAAAGAATTCAATGTGAAGAGACACTATCAGACAACCCATGCTAATGCATATGACAAGTTCACAGGGAGCGACCGTGCAAAAAAAGTAAAGCAGCTTGAAGCCGGTTTAGCTTCCCAGCAGCGGCTCTTCACCCGGACTCGGGACTCCATAGAAAACAGCACCAAAGCTAGCTATGAAGTGGCGATGCTAATCGCTAAACATGGGAAGGAGTTTGCCAAAGACTGTGTCATGACGATGGTGGATAACATTTTCCCCGATAAGCAGCAAGAGTTTGCCAATATGTGTCTAGCGCGCAACACCGTGGCCAGGAGAATTGAAGAAGTATCAGCGGACGTTAAAAGGCAAGTGGGTGACGGAGTGAATTTTGGCTTTTTTTCTTTGGCCTGTGATGAAAGCACAGATGCGTCCGACACTGCCCAGTTACTTATTTTTTTGCGAGGAGTGGATGATGAAATGAACATTACAGAAGAGGTGCTGGACCTCCAAAGTTTAAAAGGCCAGACAAGAGGAGTGGATTTATTTGACTCTGTCTGTTCAGCTGTTGATGACTTAAAACTGCCGTGGTGTAAAGTTAGCGGCATTGTTACCGATGGCGCACCTGCTATGGCTGGGGAACACAGGGTCTTATCAAAACTGATATGTGACAAAGTCAGCGAACAGGGAGGCAACGCTGTTAAACTACACTGCATAATTCACCAACAGGTCCTCTGCACTAAATGTGTGAAATTTGAACATGTTATGCAACCGGTGGTAAAGACTATTAACTTCATTCGCTCCAAGGCGCTGCACCACCGTCAATTTCAGCGGTTCCTACTCGACATTGATGCAGAATATGGAGACGTTATCTATCACACCGACATGAGATGGCTCAGCCGCGGTTCAGCACTGCAGCGCTTTTTCTCTCTCAGAAGGGAAATTGGACAATTTTTGGCTGAAAAGGGAAAACCGATGCAAGAACTGTCGGATCCTGTCTGGCTGGCAGATTTGGTTTTCTTAGTCGACATCACAAAGCATTTGAATGTGCTCAACATCAGTCTACAAGGGAAAGACGCAGTGGTGAGCCAGCTGTTCGCACACATCAAGGTCTTTGGAAGCAAGCTCCAACTTTTCCAAAGACACCTGTAACAGAGGGAGCCCAGCACCGCACATTTCCCTGCGCTGCGCGAGGTCATGGACAGTTTGCCATCGGGGAATATCGGTGCGCAAGCAGGGAGATATGCAGCTATCATCGCATCTCTCGCTGCAGAGTTCAGCGGGCGCTTTGGGACTTCAATGGCATGGAAAAGGATATTTCACTGTTCTCATCTCCCTTCTCCGCGGACCCGGATACTGCCCCACATCAGCTGCAGTTGGAGCTAATTGAACTACAGTGCGATGATGAGTTGAGCAGCCGACAGCAGCAGCTCTCACTTACTGACTTTTATCGTCAGCTAGAAAAAGGCAGATTCCCAGAAATACGAACATTTGCAAAGCGAATGCTGAGCTTGTTCGGCTCCACTTATTTGTGCGAGCAGATATTCTCTGTAATGAACAAGAACCGCTTGAGGTCCAGACTAACTGACGCCCACCTGTGTGACATTTTACGCATCTCAACCACTGCTGTCAAACCAGACCTGACCCGTGTCCTGCAATCCAGATCTCAGTATCACCCCTCTCATTAGTATCAGTAAGTTGCCTGTTTCTCTGTCATGTAAAATGTTACATTGAAGTTCCTGAGTGGGTAAAATGTAAGCTTCATGGACAAATAGCCTATACTTCATAAGTTCACACTTCACAGGATGCATTTCCTGCTATTTTTGTCATTCAAAACCTATTCTCACCTAGTGGCTTACACTGCCATTTTAAAGAAATAAAATAGGATATTGTTGTTTGACTGTACAGTTCATGTTACTTTGTTATGGTCAAAAAGTAGTCATTTGAAATATGTCTTCTGAAATTAACCTGGGCAGGCTATTAATCACTGCTTGCTTGTGTGGTGTGATCTGCAAATTGTTAGAGACCTATTGCAAGTTTATTTTTATGCATGTGCATTTTTTTATGGTCAAATTGTTGTTAGTTTCCTATTGTTCTGAGTTAATGAAATTGAAGGAAAGACAATATTTTTATTTGACTGCAATTGTTGTAATACAGTTTATGTGAATTTGGTATGGTCAAAAGGTAGTCATGAAATCATACATGTCTTCTCAAAAAAACTTGGGCAGTTATTCCTCACTGCTTGTTCCTTGTGTGTGTATACAAGTTGTGAAAGAGAGTATTTTTCTTCTAGCATTGGTTATTGTCAAATTAAAGTCTGTTGCAGGCTATTGCATATCGTTAAATAAAAATGATGAAATGGATTTAATTTGTAGGCTATGTGACTTTATTATGGTCCAAAGATGACAGGAGAGGCATTCGGCCCTCGAGGTATTCTCATTTTTCAAATATGGCCCCCTTTGAAAAAAGTTTGGACAGCCCTGCTATAAGGGAACGATTTTCAGGGGTAAAACCAAATAGGGCACATACAGGGTTGGGGGTGATGGCTCTTTGAAGCATTTAAGAGTAGGCGCCAAAGATGTTGCCCCAGAATGTGTTAAGTTTGGGGCAAGACCAGAACATGTATAGTCCGCTGGTTGACCTTTACAGCGAGGACATGAGGGGTCAACAGTAGGGAAGATCTTCACCAGTCTTGACTTGGTCAAGTGTGCTCTTAGAACTATTTTGAGTTGTATCACACTGTGCCTGGCCCAAGGAGAAGATGTACATATTTATTAAGTCAAGAACAGCCTTTCAATGATCATAAAATTCTCCCCAAGATCGCTCTCCCAGTTCCTCCTAACATCCTGCAAAGAGTGAGGGGAAATATTGGATATGCAGTTGTAAAGAACTGAAATAAGACCTTTACGCAAAGGGGATAATGAGAGGATATGATCAACCGTGTTGCTTGCTGGGAAATCTGGAAAAGAGGTAATACTTTTCTGGACAAAGGGTCAAATTTGGAGAAATCTAAAAAAGTCAGACTTGGGCAAATTATATAATTGAGAAAGTTGGGCAAAAGACCCGAACTTACCCTCCACATATAGATTCGAAATGGACTTGATGCCATATGAGAACCAAGTTCAAAAAGGTAGAATCTGACAGAGAAGGTGGGAAGTTATAATTATTGCTTATGGGAGAATTCACAGATGATGTCCGCAACTTAAAATGTCTTCTAAATTGTGACCAGATTCTGGTTGAGTGACAGACCACTGGGTTAGCGCAATATTGGCTTTGCGGAGGAGGTGATGGGGCACATAGTATGGAACCTAGATCGAATGAGCTAGAGGCACACTCCATTTGCACCCAGGCCTCACACCCACTGAGACGATCCCACCCAATCCAGTGTAGCATTGCCTTTATATTGCATGCCCAATAATAGTAAATAAAATTAGGTAGAGCTAGTCCAGCAAGCTTTTTAGGTCTTTGGAGGGCGCTTCTTTTAATTCTAGGGGGTTTATCGTTCCATATAAACAAAGATATGCATCCCTCCAATGAGCTAAAGAATGATTTTTTTAATCAGGATTGGGATATTATTGAAAGAGGTAAAGAAACTTTGGTAACACAAGCATTTTAACAAGGTTAATTCTGCCAGCTAAGGACAGGGGGAGGTTAATCCATCTAGCAAAGTCTTTTTTTTTACATTTTTCAAACAAGATGTTAACATTTTTAGTAAAGAGGGATAAAAAAGCAGGAGTGATCTCTACACCAATATATTTAAAGCCCTTGTGGACAATTCTAAATGGGAAATGTGATGGAGGGATTGAAGTGGCTGACTGATTAAGAGGAAACATCTCACTTTTTTCGAAATTGATTTTATAGCCAGAGAGATTTCCGAATTGAGCTAGGATATTAAGAATGGAAGGAACAGAACTCAGTGGATCCGAGACATATAAAAGAAGGTCATCCACGTATAGAGATAATTTGTGTGTCCGGCCCCAACGTTCTATACCCTGGAAATCCTCTGATTGTCTAAGAGCTATGGCGAGAGGCTCAATGGCAATAGCGAAGAGTAAAGGGGACATACTGCAGCCTTGACGCGTACCTCTGCCAAGAGAGACTTGCTCTGATTGCTGTGTCCATTAGTAATTACCGTGGCTGTATTGTGAAAATAGAGGAGTTTTATCCAGGAGATGAAGGAATCTCCAAACCCCAATTTTTTTAAGGCCTCAAATAAATATGCGGCCAACTCGGTCAAACGCTTTTTCAGCGTCAAGTGATATAACCATTTTGGGGGTGCGGGCGGAGGGGAATAAACAATATTGAAAAGCCTTCTAAAATTTGAGCTAGAGTGTCTATTTAGGATGAAGCCTGTTTGGTCTTTCGCATTGATTTGTGAGATAACTGTCTCCAGTCTGGCTGGCAAAACCTTTGATAAGATTTTGTAATCTACATTCAGCAGAGAAATTGGGTGGTAGGAGGAGCACTGAAGTGGATTTTTACCCCGTTTTGGTATGAGTGTTATTGCGGCTTGTCGTAGGGTTGGTGGGAGATGTCCAGATAACAGAGATTCATTAAACATGGCCTGGAGCAGAGGGCATAACTTGAGTGCAATTTTTTATGAAATTCGGAGGAGTAACCATCCGGACCAGGAGTTTTGTTACATTTCAAAGAGTTTATGGCTTTCAGAATCTCTGCATTGGAGATCGCACCTCCCAGTAAGGAATTTTGTTCAGCTGGAACAGAAGGAAAGTGAAGGTTATTAAAAAAGGAATTGAACTGTGGACAGTTATCATCACACTCAGAGCTATATAAATTACTGTAGAAATGTTTGAAGGTGTTGTTAATTTCCAAGTGGTCTGTAATAGTCTCACCCGTTTGGCTATATATCTTAGGAATGAGGCGAGATGATTGGGCTTGGCGAGCTTGCTGGGCTAGAAGCTTGCCAGCCATATCCCCTGAGTCATACACGTTAAATCGATCTTTTGTGAGTAAATATGTGGCTTTGTCAGTAGAAAGAAAGTTGTATTCTGTCTGTAAACGCAGTCTTTCTTTAAAAAGTGTTGGAGACGAGGAGGAGTATTGGCTATCAATCTCTGCAATGGCTCGCGAGATGTCGTTGAGTTTGGATTCTCTTGCTTTCTTTGCGCTGGAGGAGTATTCAATTATTTGCCCTCGAAGGTAGGCCTTGAGGGTCTCCCATAAGGTTGAGTGGGAAACTTCTGGGGAGGTGTTGGTTTCAATGAAAAAGTTAATTTGAGGAGAGACATGGTTTACAAATTTTTCGTCGGCTAGGAGGAGGGGGTTGAGTCTCCAATTGCGAGAGGGCCTAAAAGGCAGTTTGTTAAAGCTATGTGAAATGAGACGGCACCGTGATCTGAGATTGTAATACTATGATATGTGCAAGAGCTAACATTTCCCAATAATCTATTATCTAAAAGAAAATAGTCTATGCGAGTGTATGTGTGATGGACATTAGAGAAAAAGGAGAATACCTTTTGATTATTAAATTTGAATCTCCAAATGTCCGAAACACCACCATGAGCTATGAAATCGTTTATAACTTTAGCAGATTTGGTGAGGGATTGGACCTTATTTGAAGATCTGTCTAACAAGGTGCTGAGTACACAGTTATAATCACCTCCTATTATCAGCTTATAATTGTTATCACCGGGAATGGCAGAGAGCAGATTGTTAAAAAAGTTGTAATCATCAGAGTTTGGGGCATAGACGTTGACCAAAATTACAAGACTGGAATAGTCGACCTGCAACAATGACAAATCTCCCATTCTTATCAGCAATCACCTCCTCAGCTTCAAAGGGGATGCCCTTGTGTATGAGAATTGCTGTCCCTCTGGCTTTAGCGTTAAACTGTGAGTGGAACACCCGGCCGACCCAGCTTCTTCTAAGGTAGTTGACATGGTCATTCTTAAGGTGGATTTTCTGTAAGAAGGCTATGTTTGAGTTTAATTGTTGTAGGTAGGATATTATCTTTGGTATTTTCACCCAGGTGTTCATTCCCTCTGCATTTAAAGAAACAAAGTGAATAGGACGATTTTGAGTGTAATTAGTTGTAGATGTCATATCTTACAAGATTATGAGGGCATGTGAAGTGAGCTACAGCGGTAGGGGCTGGGGAGAGGGTAGGGAGTAGTAAGAATAAAAAGATATAATAAAAATAATAAAAATATAATAATAAAAAAATAAGAATTCTAATGACAAGGTGAAGAAAGGCATCTGAAGGGGGACAGGGGCCAGGAACAGTGCTCTGAGCTAACATCTTAGAGAACACTTAACTTACACTTGAACTCTGTTTTGACCAAAAAAAATAACTAAAAAGTAATACAGGTTTAAGGATGTAACGGTGCAAAGACACTGCGTGTCTGGTGAGACCAAATGGAACAGGTGTAAACTATTGTCAGCAGAAATTATATATACGTGTCTAAAAGAAAAAAACGAAAAAAAAACAATCGCTGCTGCAATGGAAGGTAAGTTATATTCTATCCTTGGAGTTACACATTTCCAACAACGGTGGATTATATGTGTAGAATATAATGCCAAAAATAGGCGTTCTCTAGCCAGCTTCATGATGCGTTCCTTGCTCTGATAATGATGGATCAGAGCGATTAATGGGCACGGAGGGTCGTCCTGTTTCTTGTGGGGGATGGCTACTCTGTGCGCCCTGTCCATGGCAGGAGGAGAGGGAAAAGCTTCTGCACCGAAGATTTCTGTCAGGAATACCTCCATGAAAGCGGTCGGTGCGAGCCTTCAATTTTTTCAGGTAAGCCGGTTATACGGATATTGTTGCGCCTCAATCTATTTTCAAGATCATCCGTCTTAAGTTTTAGGGCCTCGTTCTCTGGATAGGGCAGTGCAGGTTAACTCAAGGGTTAGCAGCCTGGCCTCCATATCATTAAGGGACGATTCCATATGTTGGATGGTCTGGTCGTGGCGGTCAATAATTGCTCTGTCAGCAGAAAGATGGACAGAAAGTTTGGCTATAATGCGTTCCTCCATTGAATTGAGAAGTTTCTCCATGTCGGCCAAGGTCAGCGGAGCATTGCCAGTAGCATGCTGTTCGTTTGGGCTAGGTGCACTCGGTTCCTTTTGGCTAGCATTCGGTTCGTGGTCATGGTTCTTCCCAGGCGACTACTCGTCTGTAGGTTGGCTTTGCTTCTTCGGTTTTCCCCTGTGTAGTATACCTCCACACAAGCTTGCACAAGATGACTGTGATAGTAAAACCTTGTATTATTCGAATATAGGCAGGATTTCAACAGAGCTCTTCCGGTTTGCGACCTACACCGTCATCTATCAAACCGGAAGTCCCCTTTGGCCTTTTTTGTTGACAATTAGTAGCAGCGCTCACGCTCAGGCTAATTAGTTTTCTGTTTTCAATTTACTGGCGAGGGAAGTGCTCTCACTTCCGCTTCCAGTGACGCTGCCTGTGGCTGCCTCCGTAATGGCCCACCTATGTGTCGCCTGTGCGGCTCCTCTTGAGCCTGAGGACGGCCACGACAGCTGCCCTCCTTGCCTCGGTCTCGAGCATTTGAGGGAGGGCCTCACTGATGGCGCCTGCATGAATTGCAGTCTCCAGCCTTGGTCGCTTAGAGTGGCTAGGCTGGCAGAGATGGAGAATCGGGCAACAGCCCTCCACCTTAATGGGTCTCCCTCCCAATCAGCCCGGTCGTTCTAGGCGGCACCGGCATGATGGAGCTGTGGCAATGGGTGCCCCCCCCCAAAAAAGAAGGCAAGGGGCGGGCTGGCCTCCAAGGTGGACGGATAGGCGGCCGACGTGGCTGACAAATGTGGTCGCTCCTCCTGGCCCTTCAGCCTGGGACTGGTCGGGGGCTGGCTGGGCTACAGCCTGACCCTCCCTCGTCTCAGTTTGACGATGCCCTCTCTCTTGTAGCTTCGGCTAACCTCTTTAACAAGGTTATGACAGAGGGTGATCCCTCCCACATATTGGACGAGGCCTCCTGCTCCTCTGCACAACGCTCTCTGCAGGGGGCAGCAGACACCTCCGGTGGCGGCGGTCATGCGGATGGCTCTGGCTCGCCTACAGCTCGATGCTCCGCAGACTGAGTCGGCCCAGGCCAGCGCCTTCTTCAGACGCAACCCTGCCCCGGCCACATTCACCGTCCCTCCTTCAGAGGAGAACTTGAAGGAGCCTCATGCTTGTTGGAAGGACACCAGGGCCTTTTCCCATTCAACGTTGGATGCCTGGACCTTGGCTGCCATGCAGAATGCGGCACAAGTTGGACTAGGCCGCATGCCAGCAGTCGAGCCTGCCATCGCCTCCCTAATTCTGGCTCCTGATGAGGCTCTGAGGCCAAATGCCAGGTGTCCTCGCCCACAGGCCTACGACGCTGTGGCACGCATGGGTCATATTGGGAAGTCCCTTTCCAACCTGTTGCTTGATCTTTCAACCTCTCTGCAGCAGGCCCAGGTTGAGCCGTCGCTGCAGAGTCTGAGTGACGCCTCATTACAGGCTTTTGCCCTCATGTCAAGGGAGTTAGGGCGCACGATGTCCACCCTCTTCCAGACTCGCGGCCAGGTGTGGCTTGCGCAGTCGCCCCTGTCAGAGACGTGTAGGAGGGTCCTACGTGCGATGCCGGTGGAACCAGGGGAGCTTTTTGGGTCCGGGATACGGCTCGGCTACTTTTGCACATGGCCCGGCTGATCCTGATGGTAAACTTCGTAAAGAGTCGCCTGGACCCATCCCAACAGGTCACATACCTGGGGATGGTCCTGGACTCAGATGCGATGAGGGCCTATCTGTCACCTCGGCGTGCAACTGACATCCTCCTCTGCCTCACCCTCTTCGGGTATGGCAGAAAGGTGCCATTCATTAATTTTCTTCAGCTCTTGGGCAAGCTGACAGCTTCCTCAGCTGTGGTGCCTCTCGGCTTGCTGTCTCTATGGCCTTTGCTGATGTGGGTGTACCCATGGGCACCATTCCATCCCACCGGGAGCTGGTCACGACGGCTGCTTGCCTCTCGGGATGGGGCGCGGTTTGGCAGGGCAGGACTGCCCAGGGGCAGTGGCCGGCCCAGAACCACGCACACATCAATGTGCTAGAGCTCAGAGCGGTACAACTAGCACTCAACCACTTTCTGCCTCAATTGAGAGGCAAGCATGTGCTAGTTCGATCAGACAACAGGTCTGCTGTTGCCCAGGTCAACCACCAAGGGGGAAACCGGTCTTCACGGCTACTCCGGGTATCTCGGAGCCTGTTGACCTGGGCATATCCCCGCCTGGCCAGCATGCATGTCTTCATACCGGGGAACGGAATGAGGACGCAGATTTCCTATCCTATCGCGGGTATTCAGTAGGTAGGGAAATGAGAATAAGACAATCATAGAAATGTGTTTAATTGGTGAAGCATTTTAATGCAGATTAAACAGAAGCTTAATTTAAAAGAAAGTCAAATTTCATCACTTTCCTTTTAGATTTGTCAGCCCCTACATCTTTGATGTAATGACCAGCGCTTCCTTCAGCATTGACAGACACCACAGTCAATCCAGATGCTCCTCTCAGCGTTCAACTCAGATATTCTCCTGAAGATACATTTTTGGCCTTTTCTTGTAGGCTACTATGTATGTTTTCCCAATCCAACTATTCCTACTATTGGAGATGGAAAGACAGCGATCAAGCAAAAGCTGTCGTATTATCTGCAAAACACTTGGTTTGTTACATTCCTGTTATGTATTTTTCTCTTTCAGTGGCCTTGCCATTTGCTGGGTTCCAGGGGAAGGACCTCATAGGACCACTTTGGCAAGATGAGGAGTCCAGTCCCTCCTCCTCTCCCCGTTGGTCTATGGGTGTGTGAGCACGAGTTGGCGGTTGAGAGGTCAGCTGGAGTGGCAGATTCCTCTGTTGTGATCCAAGTCTCTGTAAGGGCGAGGAAGTGGAGAGATATGAGGTATGCGTAGGCCAAGATGGAGTCTGCCTTCTTGACAGGCAGTTGGCAGTCCAGAGTCCCCCTATCACTTCGAAGAAATTGTAGGTGAAGGGAATTGGGAAGGGCAGATTGGATGGGTAGCAGCGCCGAGCAGAGGGTCCTAGGTGGCATTTTCTCTGGGAAGATACCCTGACGATGACGATGAGCCTATTATTGACACCAGGTGATCGATACTGGCTTGAATGACCACTTAGTAACAGCAGAGAGTTCAAATAAGCACTACCGACTGCAATGTTAAACACAGAAGTTCTTAGTTTCTTTACTCACTAGCAGCAGGATAACATGCAACAACCTCCTTCAAGGACGAAAAGAAGAACAACAAAAAAATTGACCTCCATCCTTTCGCCTCATGCCACTATAGCCATGCAACTGTTTTAGCTATCAGCAACTCTGAAGCATGCTCCTGAATATGTTGCATGTGAATAGTGATACCCAACGTCATTAATGGCCAAGCCAGCAGTCAGTTTCAGTTGTGTGTGCGTCTTAATTCTGTTAAACTAATACTCCACATCTGTAAGTAGCTGAGCCAAAGGTGGATTTGGGTTGAGGGTGCATCTTGGTTATTAGTAAAATAGTGATGCTCAATGTCATTAGCCATTTACCTAGCCTTGGTGCTAGGTAAATGGGCATGCTCAAATGATAATACATGTGTCTTCTTGGATGTGGTGATGGATCGGGTGTGGGCACTGGCCGTGTGAGTGAGTGTCTGTTAGATATTGATTAGATAGTTCAAGTATTGTGTGAAGTAACATGAACTAGCCTTCAGCATAACTTTGTGGTTGTCATAAATTCAACCACTTTCTTATAATTGTAAAACGAGATTGACACAGAGAAAAACATGAAAACTTCCTAAAAAATGTAATGAATCAAGAAGGAAGATGTGTTCCATCTAAAATTGACATTAAACAGCAGATTGAAATGCTATATTTGTAACATTTGTTACAAATATGCTATATTTGTTTTGTGAACATTTGTATATTTGTATGTTTTCTTCTGTGTCCAGGTATGACTGATCCAGAGATACTCTCCCAGGCATCAATCTTCATATTTGGTGGCTATGACACTACAAGTGCCACGCTATCTTGCATCCTGTACAATCTGGCCTTGAACCCTGACACTCATGTTCCACATGAAAAGGTTAAATGCCAAGACAATGTGATGTACAATTCTGCAGATAACATTTTGACTTGAGAATGATACATGTATTTCAATTGAATTTCTCTTAGTTTTGAGACTTGAGTTTGAGCTGGAATCCTATGGAGTTATCCCTGTCACCAGCCTAGTTTATAGATCTTCTATTTCACTTGAAAACCATTTTCTTTATAAACTTGGTATGAAGTGACTCTCAGGATAGTCTGCCCCTCCAGGTTAGAGGTCTCAAACCCTGTGGTGCTTTTATTTTTAGGATGTGATGATATCCTTTTGTCTATTTCATTAGGATGTGATTTATTTGGATGTTTATTAGGATGTGATTTATTATGTGATGATATTATTGTGTTTGGCCCCAGAGCCCTGTTTCATATGAGGACCTGAAGAATCTGGAGTACCTGGACAATGTGATTTCTGAGTCCATGCGGTTTATCTCCACTGCCCCTCGACTGGATCGAGTGTGCAAAAAAGACTTCCAAATCAATGGACTAAACATCCCTAAAGGGACAGTGGTGGGGATCCCTGTGAAAAACCTCCACGAGACCCCCGCTTCTGGGCTTCCCCTGAGCTCTTCAAACCAACGATATTTAGAAACAAAGATTTTCTACACAATTGAAAAGATGCCTTGTTCGGGATGTAATAAACAAGTGTCTGATGGCTATGTGACAACACAATGTTCCAGCTTTAGTTTGCTATACCTTCCTTCCATTATTTTATAGAAAGAAATGCAAACCTCCACCCCTATGCCTACATGCCCTTTGGCCTGGGTCCAAGGAACTGTGTGGGGATGCACTTCGCTCTGATGGTCATGACGATGATTCTGGTGCGCGTTCTGCAGGATCACAACGTGGAGACCTGCAAGGACACCGTTGTAAGACTTTTTGATGATCGTGTAGTGAGTGTAACATAATTCACCTACAGTATTTTGTTGTGTGTTGTTCTTTACACTGTGTTAGGCATGTCGTTTACTGTCTCGGTGTTTCAGGGATCGCTGTCCCTTAAAGGATTACGAGCTTCTCATGACGCGGAGCCCGAGGATGGATATGTTCTCTTGCAGCAAGTTTTGCTTTCTGTTTTGTTGGTTCTAACGAAAATAAACGAGTCACACAACTGTGTGCTCAACGTGTGAAATTGTATCTTTCATCAAATGCAATTACCACAATTGGTTGATTGGGGAAACTGGGGCACACTTAATGTTTCTATTGGCTTCAATATCTACCTGGATAAAGTATCTGCCATATTTAGACAGATTTTACATTTATTTATTTATTTAGGTTCCTCTGGAGTTTAATATGACTTTCCAGCCTAAGGAGCCGATCAAGCTTACGTAAAGGCGAAGGGAATGTAATCTTAAATAATTAAATAGGCCCCACAATCATATCTCTTATCTAATGTTAATCTGTTGAATTCCAATAAACTGTTCAAGTATTCCATCTGATGCAATAAATACTGAGTTAAGATAAGAAAAAATCAGTACTAATGGATTTTGATAACACATTTGAAGAGAGACATAATTTAATTTGTTGTGCTGTAGAACATATAAATTGGCTTTTATTTCAATCATGTCGCGTAGATTTACCGCCTTCTATATTGGAATACTGTTGGTAAGACAGTTGGTAAGATACGTTTATTTTTCAATCCCATTTATTTTGGGTGATTCTAAAACATATGCAATATGATGTAATAATCATAGATATGATCTAAGATTGCTTAAATCACATGGGGATATTTTATGTCTTTTAATTTGGCATATCATTAGTGACCGAAAATACATGCAGAATAAAAACATGTTTCACTTGCTCTTGGGATGTGTCAGAGCCTGAATGACTCAGCAGTAAGGAATGTTATCATAACAGATATGCAGTTAATGACCACAGTAAATGACCACACACAAGTGATAAAAAGTGTGTTGACCCTATAGGTCTGAACTGAGCAGTTTGGAAATCAATGTTCTTTTCTGTATAGAGATACACATCTGCTCCTTATTGACCTGAACCAAAATTCCCCCTCAAGTTTCCGTCGATAAAGGTAGCTGCTCAATAGTAAAGTAGTGTTGGACCATAGCTCAGTAATGTTCCAGTTGTGTGCATAGGATCATTGTTTATTACAGGATCCTGTGATCTCTTGAGGTTGCAGGGTGGTTAAAAACATGTGGACTAAACTTTACATTTCCTCTCTATTTCTACATTGTGTGAATAAGTGTGTACAAGGTTGTTCAAGCTACAATACAGACAATAGAGTATCAGGCAGTTATAGACCTTACCGGATCAGGGGCGGACCATATCAGGGAGTCATGTGTTGCTGCATTGGGAGTTACCTGATGGTTGTATTCTGGAGTGCTCATCAGCAAATACTGATGGTTCACTGTGAGCACCACTATGGGAAGAGGAAGGAGTGTCCTAGAATATAATCCTTCTTTCTTGGGTCTTTCTGTCTTTGGCTCTATCTTTCTTTGGTTCTGTCTTTCCTTCCTCCTAGTGTATTGGATATAAACAATTTAATTAAAACATTTTCGGTAACACTTTTTTAGTCTAGTTTATAATGCATTAGGAGCACATGCATAAGACATTATAATGCATTTATAATGCTTTATACATGTCATTATAATGGTGTATAATCATGTATAATAACTTATACCAAGGTTTATAAAGTATTACAAGTGTCGACATAATGTATTATAAATGAAGCACTTATAATGTTTTATACCTGCATATAAAGTGACAACAGTGTTTGAATGAAGAATCTGAAGTCCTGGGTCACATAACATATTATAACCATCCATACTCTAGCCCAGTGGTCACCAACCTTTTTGAGCCAAAGATCCCTGACCTCGGCCCTGAACAAAGGCAAGATCTACCTTGAAGTGTCAAAAGAGAACCAAAGCCAAAATACTTCCAATTTAAGGCTTTTTATTAAGGCAAATGTATCACAACAAAAATATCTCATTAATTTGAACTAGTATTTCAATTTCAAAATAAGGTTTTCACCTATTTTCTTACATTACACAGCATTATTCAAATTATGTAATTTTGGTCATAGTGGAAAAAACACATCTTGTAATGAGCACAGTACTCTGTGAAGCTTAAGAAGCTAACTGTGAAGCTAAAGAACTTGC
>OOFH01053355.1:0-12406 GCA_900323355.1 Merlangius merlangus | reverse complement strand
TACTTCTAGGTGTTTGATATTTAGTTTGTTGATGGACTTGCCTTTGGGCAACTGCTCTGTTATAATTTGCTTTATTGCTTTTTCTCAAAGACTCAAATGATTAGGTCAATTCGCCGTCACTCAATCATTAGTCATCACTCAAGCTCATTAGTCTAAAGAATGACGTCCCTTGGACTTTAAACTCAATCAGAATTTCAGAATTATTTTAGACAGAGTATTTTCTGTTTGTGTCTTTGCATACAGTGAAATATTTTCTATTTTCTTAGGGTAAACTATAATTTTGTAGTCATCCTAGTTTAACATAGAAGATGTAGGCAATTTCAGAAAGGTAGGTTCAATCACAAGCTCTAAGAGTAGATATCTTTATTCCATATGAAACACTGTGCCGTTACATCGTTTCTGAGGAATCAAAAGGCCTTCGCCAAACATTTCTACTGCTTTGCTTTTCTGTAGAACACTTTTGTATCATGGCACCATTTCTACTTTAAATGTGTTCCATGGTCATATTGGCTTTATTCATCTGTCCAAACTTCTACTGTACTTTGTACCATGGCATACAAAATACAGTTAAACTTAGTTGGTTAAAAATTCCACCCTGTCTAACGCAGTCACTCTCCTAATTTGGAAGGCCTGCCGCCATCTTAGAGGTACAGAAAATACATTAATCTTCAAGCTTGTTCATAGATTTCAGCAGAGTACGTTTGATTGGAGGTTATAAAGACAAAACCTACTGTCTTAATGGTACAGTTTAGTTGAAATATTTGAAGCATCTGTTACAGCAACACTCACATTTCTTTTTAAGTTGCCTTCTTTTTACATTCCTTGGACTGTTTCAAACTGTGCTTTATAAAAGAAAACAGCTAGTCACATGATATCAAGAGGGCTGATGCAACATAGAATAATTAGGTTAAAACTACCAGAAAAAGGTCCAAATAGTCCATGTTTCATATATATATGTATATATATATACACACATATACGTATATATATATATACATACACATACATACATAAATACACACACATACTTATATACTGTATATATATATATATGTGTACATATACAAATATGTATATACTGTACGTATATATACACACACACATATATACATATACATATGTATATATACACACACACATTAATTACAAAACCACAAATTAGAATATACAAAAAAGCAGCAAATAAATATCAAGTTTTGTTCAGCTCCCCTGGTCAACAGGCGTGCAGGGGGTCCGTCTCGCGGCTGCCAGGCAGTAGTCATGGAGACCAGAGTTGTCCTCACTTCTTCATGGTCAGGCTCCCCTTGCGCTTCACCTGCCACAGGTGGTTGTGGATGGTCACTGCGTCCACGGTGATGGACAGCGTCTTGGTGGGCATGAGGCCAAACTGCTTGCGGTCGCAGCTGTACTTGTACAGCTTGTCGGTCATCTTGCGGGTGATGGTGCGCGGCCCGGTGCCCAGGAACTTGATGATCTCCTCCGTGTCGGTGAGGTAACAGTAAATCCCCCGGTACTGGCAGCTGCCGTCGCGCAGCAAGATCAGCAGGTGGTTGGCTTTGCACTTCTCCAGCTCCTATTCTCGGGAGGAGAGGGAATTGTCATTAGTTGGCTCGCAAACGTTTGCTAATTAGATTAGCAAATAAATGGAGATATCAAGCTTTGTTTAGCCTCCTTTTAGCTTTCACCTAGCGCTAGCGGATATGATGTCAAGAGTGCTGCAGAGCTAGCTTGTTTAAGGCAATTGATCATTGTGGGTCACCATTCTGTTTTCCTCAGCCGGGCTGCACATCCAACCACACTGACCTCCAGGACAACATTCTTCTGTGATTCGTTCACTTTCCCCGCCAGACAGCAGTGAGCGATGGCGTTGATGATGATGGACTTGTTGGACTTTGATGTCGGCTCCTTAAAGAGCTTTGGTCCTATTTATTTAGGACCGAAGAAACAGAAAAGATTACAGACGTATGAATCCCGTCTCATAAGACCAACAATGATATTCATCTCTACAATAAAACAACACAGCTTAGAGAGGAGCACATCGTTTTCGCTCACCGTTGTAGTCTGCGGTCAAGGAGAACGAGGCTGTGGAGCGCTTATCCCAGTCCACGCTCATGACCGAGAAGGAGTCCTCGGAACACCGGGAGTAAGACCTGGGGGAGAACCAGAGCGTTAACACACAGGGGGGGGACACACGCTACCGTGGCGGACCCCACACACCGTGCCGACGCTGACCTCAGGGTGCGGCCAGAGGGGAAGTCGTCTGGCTCGCCCGCCAGGCTCAGAGTGGACCCTCGCTGGCTGGAGCTGGAGCTGGGCTCGTCTGAAATGGGCCCAGAGCAGCCGTTAGTTCAGCTGTTAGTTCAGCGGTGGTTCACCGCTATGGAAAGTGGATCCATTATTCCTACAGGAGCATCAGCACTATGAACCTCGTCACTCATTCTGAACCTTCTTCCAGTGAAACACGTCAGGCATGTACAACTCTAACAGTATGGATCGCTTCATGATGGTGTGCCTTTCAATAGTGCATGTTGGAATGGTCAATGGACCTTTAGTTTCATATTTAACCCCACTGTCAGATATGACTGTAACCAAACCCCCGTATTGATGTGTGAGCGCGGTGCACGTGCTGACCTCTGGAGGAGGCCTTGGGCAGCAGGCTGCCCGGGTGGGGGGGGGACTTCAGCCGGGGTCTGCGGGCGCTCAAGGGCTTGGGCCGGGGCTTCACCGCCCCCTGCTCCTCCAGGAGCTCCTGCTGCTTCCGCTGCAGATACTCCTGCTTGATCAGCTCCCGGCGGATCTTCTCCTCCTCCTTGCGCACGCGGTCCTCCTCCGCCTTCAGTCTGCAGAGGAAGGGCCGGTCAGGCGGATCTCAAGATGGCCTCAATATAGTTATTACAACAGAGACACTTTAATATGCATAACAACTACTGTTGATATATAACGACAAACAATCAATATCAGCATCAGCCAATTGCCTCTTATGAATATCGGTTTGGTCCTATATGTCACACCGGTACATCCGTAGAAACAACTAATAGCATAGCAGCATCCCCACCAGGACAGGGCCATGCTGCCCCTGCAATAAGACCTGGATCACCAGCGACCTGACGGAGCAGCTGGATAAGCAGAGAGCCTTAAGTGTATATATTCCAGTCTTCAGAGATCTATAGCTTCTTCCAGAGGGCAGAAGTTGGAAGAGATCATGGCTCGGATGTGAGGCGTCCCTGATGATCTTGGTTGCTTGGTTCAAGCTGCGTTCAGCACACAGAGAGTGGCTAATGGGAGGTCACAACCAGTGATGTTGGAGGCTTTGGTGACAACTCTCTCTAAACTCCTGTTGGTGCGTCTGTCAGAGCTCCCATACCAGATGAATGAAGATGTGATGATGCTTTCACTGATGGCTTTGTAGAAGAGCACCAAAAGATTTTTGTTGACATGAAACTTTTTCAGTTGTCTTAGGAAATAAAGTCTCTGATTTGCCTTTTTGATCGGGTGGTGTTAATGTCCCATTTCAAATTATGGCTGACATGCGAGCCAAGAAATGTAATTAGTATTTAGTAAGACCGAGCTGGACCATTTTTCATCTCTCTTCCAGATATTTTTGATTTTCACTGTGGTATCGGTTCAGTATCGAGTATCGAGGTATTTTCGGGCAGGTATCGTATCGAAGTCCTAATTTTGGTATCGTGCAACACTAGCTGCCACCAAAGCTGCTTCCCTCTCACACCTCCCCTGTGATTACAGCCCAGACTCACAGGAGGATCACCACCGGGGGGCAGTACCCGCACTGTCCACTCTGTATACGAGGACTTCCAGTCCGACTCAGCCTGCACACCCGTAGGCGAGTATGAATGCTCCGCGAGAAAGTTGGAAACGCAGAGGTTTCCCGAGATGTTGGACCAGTGCGTAGCACCGCGGTACGGGGTGCTGTGTTTAAACATACCAACTGTTCTGAGCTCATGCGCACACGTGAACCAGCTCAGCGTCCACACCCTGTCACCTCCCAGGACCGCCGAAACATGGTTCAAGGAACGCCCATAATTACCTGGATTCTTCAGAAACTTTTTTTGTTTCAATAATTTATAATAAAAAGGAAAATCTTTTTTTTTGCGAAAGTGTCAGGCCACAATCCTAGCCCGACACAGCTTAGGGTTGACCGGCACATCCCGACCGGCCTGTTTTTCCCACCGTATGTACACTCAAAGTGCCTTTATCCTAACTATCCTAACTCCTTCTTTCTTTCTTTTGACCAACCTCATTGTGCGTGTCTTTGTCATTGATGTGAACTGCCACTGCAACGCTCCCCTTTGGGATAAGTACAGTAAAGTAGTACCTGGCCTCGTCTCTCTTGAGCTCATTCTCGGCCTCCTGCGTCTGCTTGCGGAGCCGGCTCTCCTCTGCCTTGCGCTGCTGCTTCTGAAGGAAGGCCGCGCGGCGTTTGGCCATCTCGTCCTCCTCCATCTCCTTCTCCGCATGCTGAGGACCCAAACCGTTCAGAACGTACATATATACTGACGTATATCACCACATATTTAAAGGGCTCAACCCAACATGGATGCCAGTGGTCTGCCCCATCCTGGACTCAGAGTATTCTGTACTGGACTCAAAGTTCTCCTTGACTCAGGGTTTGGTTCTTCAGAATACAATACTGCTACTTTGAAGTATCAACTAGGTAGCAGTAAATATTGAGTTCTTGAATAACAAAAAGTTAGCAATTCAAGATATAAACTATGAATAAGAAAACGTGAAGTTTGTAGGATCATTTATAAAGCATGAGTTAATGATTTACAAACGATGTACAATAAGGCTGTTGTTTTGTTTTTAGTAAAGCATGACTAGTTCAAGCATTAGTTTCGACATTTGCATGAGCTCATCAACAGTGGAGGCTATCTAAGCCGATGACCTGGTTGTGCTACAATGGTCATCCGCATTCGGAATTCCTCTCCGGCCTTCTCTGGCATAGATAGTTCTCACTTGATGAGCTCACACCATAAGTCCCCCATAATTGTTGACGGTGTCTATTTCCAAATCAGCCATGATTGTTGTTCAGCTGACCCCTCCTCGCGCTGCAGACACACGTTCTGGAACTTGGCAGTTGGCCATCAATTGTCATCCATTACATCCCAAACCAGTGTTTAGCAGCTCCCAGAGCTGTAATCAATATTTTTTCCAACTCAAGAAAGCACATACAAACTGCCCTGGGTGGGGAAGCTTTCTCCGACAGAGCCCACAAATGAACAAATTCACGCATTTCTGTGTTTCCACGCCACTGCACATGCTCACAGACATAGAGACTGAGGGGTTTGATTGCGGCTGAGTGAAAGGCATGTGATGACTCCAATTTCTGTGTGAAGAGCGATATTTCAATAAGTGGCGAGGATAAGTGTAGGAGGGTGTGATTCTTTGTGGGGCCCGTATAGGCAGTTTATAAGGGCTAACCTGGGTTGGACAAACCAAAGACACCGCTATGGAAGCTGCTCAACACTAGTTTGGAGCATAATGGAATGAGTCTACACCGCTAGAGCGGGTGAGGTGAACAAAACTACCAATCTACTACTACAACTACAACTAGTCCCACCAGATTAGTTAAATATAAATCAGGTCACTTTTGAACTCGTTTCATTCATTCATCTTTACCTTGTAGAAGAGCAGCCCGTTCTTTTGCTCACTGCCCTGGCAGTCCGAAGGGTCAGCCCCGGTCTGCTCCGACAGATCCTCTTCCATAACGTCCCTCCTGACACGGTCCGCCTCCTCTTCAATAGGATCACCCTTCTCTGAGCTGCTGGCTTTATCCTCCTCATCCGATTCTGCGGGAAGCCCGGGAGGAACGACCGACGGCCCGTCTGGAACCAGGGGGACGGGGAGGCGGGGCTGTGTCGGAGAGGGTTTCTTCCTGCTCCGAGGGCGAGGCGCTGGGCTCTTGGTGTCACAGGGGACCGTGAAGGTGGAGCCTCGGGGACTGGTTCGGATGGGGCTCCTCGCAGGTTCCGAGGCCTCCTCCGGCTGCTCCTCGGTTCTCTCAGGGGGGGAATGTGTGCCTGCGGTTTGATTGGTGCTATGCTTGGCGGACTCCGGCTTGCTGTCCTCTTTGTTTAGTTTCAGCTCTGTGGGTTTGGTGAGCGCATGACGTTTGAAAGGGATAGCGGGACACCGCCGACCCAGAGAACGAGTGCTTATGCTCCCCAACCCGCTGTCGCCGGGCGAGGCAAAGTCTGCGATGGAGAAGCTCACGGCTGCGGGGGGGGTTTGAGGAGTACAGGGGGGGTCTTTGGTCAGTGCTCCTACATCTTGTGAGCTGGGTGTGGGCGGGGCGTCCCCTTGCTTCATGAGTCTGCTCTGCTGCAAGGAGAGCTGCATGATCTTCTGCTGGATGGAGCTCACTGATTTGTTGAGGTTCTCTAAGGAGTAGCAGAAGCCGTAGACGTCCAGCTCGGGGCCCACGTGGGGGAGGCCGGCGGGGTGGAGCCTCTTGTCCCGTCGCTCCGGACTCTGTTTCAGGCCCCGGCCCAGGCTCTCTTTCAGGAGGACCTCGTCCAGGCAGGAGTCGTCTTTACTGGGGTGAATCTTGCCCCTTCCATCCTCCGACCTCCAGATGTCAGAGAACAACTCGGAGGACTTCTTAAGCGGCCGTGGCAACGTGTCGCTCTTCCCTCCTCCCTTCTTGATGACGTTGAGGAAGGCCGCCTTCCCCAGCTCCAGGCGCTGCTGCGTGAACACCGTCTCCATCTTCTTCTTCTGGCCCTCGATGGCCCGCTGCTGCTCCACCAGCTGCATGTGGAGCTGCAGCAGCTCCGACTGCACGGCGGGCGGGGACCGGGCCCCGGCTTCCTTATCAAGCCCCCCCGGGGACTCTTTCCCCTGCCAGCAGGACGTGGGATCTCCCCTTTGACACACGGGACCGCCCTGAGGAAGCTGCGGCGGAAAGGTGACGGCAGGCTCGTCGAGGGTGGTCCTCTGGGAGCTGCCGGTCGGACCGGCGCCGCAGTTTCTCGCGTTCTTCTTTTTGAGCTTTCGGTCGGCGAAGGTGGTCATGCGAACGCCGGCGGAGTCGGAGGCGCTGCAGCAGCTGCTGCTGGCCTGGGACGACGTGGTGCTGAGGCACGGGCTGGGGCAGCGGTTGTCCTCTTTGTCCTCGGGCTCCGACTGGCTGGGGCTGATGAGGGCGGGGGTCGCTCGGAGGTCCAGCGATTCGGTGTGCGGCTTGTCTGCTCGCCGGGGGGCGGGGCTGCTATGGGTGCAGATGTTGGACCTGCCGCGAGGCGTCTCCCCGCTCTCGTCCTGCTTGTTGAGGCACACGCTCTTCTCCTTGGCGGGCTTTGAAACGGCCGGCACCAGAGGCTCCAGGTAGAAGCTCTCCGGGGCCGGGTGCTCCGCGGAGAACGCCCCGTGAGGGAGGGCGCCGTCTGGAGCGCCGTCCCGTCGCTGGCCCGCAGCGAGGGGAGGGCGGATGATCACCACCGGCTCCTCCTCCTCCACCTCGTTCTCTTCGTCGCTGATGTAGACGTGTCCCAGTAAGCCCTGGGCCTTGGCTCGCGCCGGGAGCCCCTTTAGGCCGGCCCCCGCTGGGTGTCTCGGCAGGACGGGGGTGGTGTAGCCCTGGTGAGTCTGATGGGGGTCCATGCTGCCAAGAGCCAGGCTGAACCCTGCACCCTCAAATGGGGGGGTGTGAAGGCTGTACGGCTCCTCGTGGTACAAGGGCCGCGACACAGGGCTGTTGGAAGACATAAAACACACAAATTAAAAGCAAAGCAGGAGGCTTATTAAACGTTTCACCCTCATGTAGATGAATGTACATAGTGAATTGTAATGCTCTCCTAGATGTGCCGGTTAGTGTTGTGGGGGGGGGGGCTGCTCACCTCTTCCTCCTCTCAGGCCAGGGCAGGATGGCATCCTGGGGCTCACAGGCAGAGAAGCTGGGCTTGGTTCTCAGCCCTCATGGAAAGGAAAACACGACCTCTTAACCACAAACCCATTATGAAGACGTACATTTGGAATGACCAAATCCATCAATCAATTCCATTCTATGGAGGTATTATTTAGAACTTAGCTCATGTAAATAAAGTATTATTAAAACATGCTTTGTTGATAACAAAGTATAAAGATGAATATTAATGCGCATGAAGTATATATATATAACATCATGTTGTGTAACAAGGCTGTACCATCTTTCATATCTTGAGAATCCCTGGGCTGCACGAAGGTGGGCTTCACCTTCTCAAACACCCAGAAGAGCTCAGCGATGAAGGCCATCATGTTGTTCTGGTAGGGAGACCGGGTTAATGACACACCAGACCAAAAACACAACAGTCCCTTTCTATCAGAGGAGTACTTCGACGTACCTTCAGAGCCAGCGGACAGTACAGCATGTCCTCCATCTTCAGATAGAAAGCGCCGTTTAGGTGCTGATTGGAAAAGGCCATCAGTAGCTGGATGTTGGATATGCCCTCTGCTACGGGAGGGATCTCCTTCAAGCATATATCTGCAGAGGACAGGCGAGCCTTAGTGTACTGACAATAGTTAGATATTAATTTGAATTCTGATTTAACCCCCAAAAAAAATTAAACAACTCAAACTACAGCCTTCAGCCAACCTCTTTACCCCAACTCAGATTATACAGGGAAATAACTAGAGGCTTAGAGGTGTGTGAAGTGTCTACAGCAATAAACCGCAGTTTGAGACACCAGGTTTAAATAAGTGTGTATTGTTTATACTTTATTTCTTTCTCTAAGGAAATATATTAAGGAGAATAAATAAAGCAAAATATTCTCTTTCCTGTTGGCGGTTGATCTTGCTTAAGAATAACAACTGCTAAGCTGCACCTCAAGTGAAGCCATGTTGTCGTGGGTGGCCTTACCTTCAAGTCTTATCAGAGCTGGGCAGTAAAAGTGGATCAGAGTCAGCAAAGCAGTGGCAGTGAATATGTTGTTCATCAGGTCGTCCACCAGGGGGAAGTGATAAGGATTCCCTTCTGGAGAGTCTCGGCATCGCCCCTGCACAACAACAACAGGGTGAGGCAGGCACAGATAATGGGATATGCGTCTAGTCTCTCTGCTCTCTGGCTCTGTCTTCCTCGGCCACCAGGGGGCGCTGTGTCTCCTCCATGGCCAGTGCCTCGTGAGGCAGGGGGTGAGGCGAGGTGAAGTATCTGTCTGGGACTCGCTTAGCTGCTGCCTTGTACACGCATAAAGGGGATCAGAGGGTTCCAGGAGAAGTACTGGAGCTAAATAAGGATGGTATCGGACCATTTTATGGTTTATTCAGATGCTGCTAGACAAGAAACCTAAAGTGAATTTAAATAATCACTATTATTGTTTACGTTCTGATCAATCTTTAAAATAACTCTCTCTTAATACTAGTTTCCCTGGGCAAGTTCAAAGTCATGATTAATAACTGTAAGAGTGCATTGGCTTCAAAATCTCTTCTAAAATCGACAATTGTTTGTCTGTGTGTAGCTCTCATTTCAATACACTGGGCCTTCTTTCTTTCATTTTTTTTTTATTTTATATAACTGGAATTCTGGGATGTTTTGGTAAAGTTTCCTCCTCATTTCCTAATAGTTTCTGTTGAATTGTTGCCATGCTTTTAAGACATCTTATCCCATGGTTATGACCCCACTCTCTTTATCCTCTCACACACCTCCCAGGGACAAAAACAAACCAAGGCGTTGTACTCACAGGCACAAGCGTCCAGTACCATTTGGAAGGGGACTAGTATCCCCAAGGCACGCATGCCGTTGTTCCGTAGGCACAAAGAATAGGAGCAGACATTTAGTTAGCCGGGGCCATGAGTAACCCTCATAAAACACATCAAATGCCTAAGACTCTCAACGCTAAAATAGAAATAATTTGTACTTAACAACAGCTAAATGTGAATGTGGTAGAATGGTCTTCACAAAAGTTTAATCCAGGTAAGAGGGACACTTGTTGACAGTTGCATTACATGGTAGTGATGGTGAAGAGAGATTAGAGACAGAGAGAGGGAGGGGGGGGGAGCGAGAGCGAGAGCGAGAGCGAGAGAGAGAGAGAGAGAGAGAGAGAGAGAGAGAGAGAGAGAGAGAGAGAGAGAGAGAGAGAGAGAGAGAGAGCTAATTAGGGCTGAACGAGTGTTTGATTGGCTTGATTGTGTAACATAAGAACAGAGGGTCGGAATCTGAAGCACAGGGCCATGCAGGGTTCACATGTTCACGACGCTAACATCCGCTGACGTGACATGTGAGTGAGAGCAAAAAAACTGAGAAAACAACTTGCCACACTACGCTTTGATTCGTTGATATATTGACATGCATAAAAAAAATACGAAAACACGACCACCAGTGTGTCAAGCAGGCTGAATGCCCCCCAGCAGGGATCACTGACCGCAATGATCCAGAGTTTCTATGAATGCCATTCAAAACGGCACCACAAAATGATTAAGGATATAGCGGAGTTCATAGAGAAAGATATGACGCCCTCCCGCACATGTTTTGGCTAGGCAGCCAAAGCTAGAGCAGGCTGGAGCTAAAAACAGTTTTCGCTACTACCATGGACATGTGGTCAAGACCACACGGTAACATATCACGTATTGTTTACAACGACTCTGAGATATCTAAGTAATATTTTGGAGTGGTAGAGCCACATATTTGTTATTTTTTATATTGCTGCACTTCAGTTTGTGTGATTCGTTACTGTTACTGACTGGGGATCAGTAAGATTCATATTTATCTTTATTTTTACAATTAAATAGCTAAATAAAGATTTAATAATATAAATTCGTGCATCAATTCATCTCATTTCATCGTAACACACAGGCCTGGCCTACAGGAAAGAGCAGTATATATGTTGAACATCCATTGTGCGTGGTTCATAATATAGAATGATTTATGGCTTTTCTTTAGTGAATAATACAGAAGATAAGGAACATTCTTCAAAAACACATCTATATGAGATGAATAAAGGTAATCGTAGTTTGTAGTGACTTTGTCATAGCAAAATCACACATACTATAGCTTATTACAGAAGCCATACAGACTGTGTGCATACGGATATACAATGCATGCATTCTCTGTTTACAAAGGCTTCTCTTCTCCAATGAGTGAGTCTCCTGTGTGTTGGATGGTTCTCTGTAGTCCGAGCATGACTCAGGCCCTATGATTAGTCTCAGGCCTCACAGTCGCGAGTCACCACCAGGGCCAGTCGGGATCAATAATGATATGTTTAAGTTATATTAGGTCACACTTTAGGAAGGGAGACTCCCAGACGAAATATAACGTCCCATTTCTCAGTCGATCAATCCGAGTCCCTTTCCTGTTCATTCTTAATGGAGCACAGCTTTCAGGCCTAAAACAAGACTAAAATGGCTCAATTTGAATACATTTGTACTTCTTGTACTTATCTTACCAACAGCTAAATATACTCTAATGTTGGTTATAGCAGCAGAACGTGGTAAATGGTTAAACTGTGAACCAGTGTGAGAGGGAAACACATGTATATTGAGTAAGCGTCCTACCGTCTGGTAGCTGTAGCTGTCCCGGAGATGCTCCTTCCTCATTTGCTCGCTGTCGGAGATCTCTCTCATCTTTACTATCACCTAAGGCCCCAAGAGAGGGGCAGATTATTAAAAACACTGACAGTTATACCAATATAAAGAGACATCATAAATATCAATATAAATATAGATGTCAATACATTAATGAAATAGAAATAAATTCTCAATATATTGATATGTATATTTTACGTATAAATAGTTACAGGAATATATTTATCACAACATCCAGAGATAAATGAACTGAGCCGAGCCTAACAGCGGTGTACCTTGTTGATCCAGGAGAGCAGGGTGCTCTCCAGGTCTAGCGGCCCCTGGCTGAAGGCAGCGGGGTTGGAGAAGCGACCGGAGCTGGACCCTGGCCTCTCAGAGCTGACCCGCTCCGACGCGTAGGCCGTCATCAGGGCGTCGATCAGCGTGATGTGAGCACTCTGAGGAGAAACGTCTACTTAGAACCGCCTTAGAACCGCCTGCTGTTCAACGTTCTGCTTTAACCCCAGAGGACCGCCAAAAGGCAATCCCACCTGAGATGAGTAAACAGGCCGACAACAAGCCATGCGATCACACGGCCTCCTCTTAGACTTAGGTTAGGCCAATGTTCCAGAGGTGTATCGATACTATGGCTATGCCTTCCTGAAACCAGGGCCGTTGTTATACATAACATCATCATATATCAGAGAATAAGGACTTCTGTTGCACCGTGACTACAGCTAATGAAACACAGCGCACCTCAGATCAACGCTCACTTCCTCAGACCTATTTTCTCTGATTCATTGACTCAGCTGAAGTAGCTCAATCATTATCACTATGATTATGGCTTTTCAATACTCAACTGTACTGTTTGGTCAAATGTTTGTTCAGCAAATTGGAATCAAAACCTTGCTTT
>OOFH01053350.1:0-11006 GCA_900323355.1 Merlangius merlangus | reverse complement strand
GCGGCGGCTCCACCACCTCAAAGTCGATGTTGGCGTCTTCGTAGAAGGGGTGGGAGATGTTGAGGATCTCTGTGTTGATGGACACGCCCAGCCCCTCCTTCACTGTGAAGTTGTTCCCGTGGAGGGGGATGAAGCGCGGCACGATGTTCACCGTCACCTCCAGGTTCTCCACGCTGGTGAAGCCGTTGCTCACGTCCACCCGGAAGACGTCACCGCCCTGGAAAGGCCCCGGACCGGATGTTGGGAGAACCGTTAGCGAAAAGCAGAGAGCATAAGGCATGATCCTGGATGTTTGAGACTGCTTTAATCATGCACTTCTGGGTCTACGCGGGCTGGAATTGAAACGCATTTACCACATTTCTCATCTGGGATTAGTAGGAGGACGTGCTGGCTAGTGGGTGTATGGGCGTTCGATTCCCACGAAAAGAGCACTGGGTTTGATGTATGTCACAGAACCTGTAGGCATCCTTCAGCAATAGGCTGCCTTACTCCTACAAATGGTTCTACTAAATGATTAAATGGTATCACCGGATGTGTCTAGCTACTCCATGGACAGGGAGGTATACGGTGAACGGAGAAGCTGGGATGATCGACCGACCTGCTGTGAGGCGGACACGTAGAGGATTCGGCCCTCGTCGATGTCGTCCTGGGTGAACGTGTGGAAGTAGTCGAGCACCATGGTGTCGGCCCTGTCCGAGTTGTTCACCAACATGACCACGTGACCCAGCCGGGGGAGCCCCTTGATGGTGAACACCATCTCTGAGGGCAGGATGTCTGGTTGCTCAACCTGAAAGATGCACAAGCAAAGGTTTTACACAATGGGTATTCACGTAGCTCAGAAGGGTTCATGATAAAGGGTTGGTGCAGAGGCAGTAAGAAGATTTGTGGACAATAGTCTAATAGTAGAATAGCGATTCTGGGTTTAGATAAATTTGCTGTTGCTGTGGATAAAAAGGGTATAGTGCTAAATTACTCTAAAGTAAAATGGGGGTTTTCCACATTGTCTTCCATACAGTTTGTTGAATGTTTTCTTTCTCATTATCGTCAAAGTCTACATAAACACATTAAGCTCAGATAATTTACTTTTAAGATGGAGTGCAAGCAGACTGTATCTTATAAATTACAGGGGGCTCCAGAAACGCCCTGAGGGTATACTTTTCGCTCAGTTATCAACACTTAATAGAGTGTAATTGAGTACATAAACAAGATTAAAAGCAGTATGTTCAGTATAACATGCGGCGGTTGCATGTGGTTGCAATGGAGAGAGAGTTGCAAAACAAATATTGTACAATCTCATGAGACAGTGTTTCAGTCGTGTGAGTCATGTTCCACAAGCAGAGCAGAAAATAACAGAAGTTAGAAATAACATTGTATTCAGTCAGGCAGTAATGAGTTTATAAATAGTGCCTCGCTAAACGAAAACATATGCACATCGTGCAGTGTAGGTAGGCTCATTATAAGAGTAATTATGATATACAGTTTTATTATACAGCATAATTATAGAGCAAACAAACAATACCTTTAGATGATCCTGGTCGACCACTGTGTGTTCCCCCTCGTACGCGATGAGGACCTCGTTGGTGACCACATCCGGTTGAGAGAGGTACCCTTGTTTGAATATCTTAATCCTGAATGTGCCATCTTGTGAATAACCCTTGCTTCGAACAGTGAACCCGAAGGAGTCCTTGGACCTCAAGCTCTCGTAGTTGTGCTCATACGACACGACTCCCTTCCTCAGATCCTCCTGGGTGAACCTCGACGCCTCAATGCCGCTGACGATGATCCTGCCGTCGCTGGGCGAAGACGTCACCTCGAAGGCGATCTCACCGTCGTCTCGGACGTCCAGGTTGGAGTCTGCGCTCAGCAGCGTAGTGTCGATGGTCTTGGTGCTGCCATGGTCCATTACCACCATGGTGTTGTTCCCCACACGCAGGTAGGGATCGCCGGCTTGCAGCTCCATCCGCGTGGTCGTCTGGTGGAGCCCGTCGGACACCTGCAGCTGGAAGTGATCGCGGTCGGCTCCGTTGTGCACAAAGAGAATGTGCTTGTCTCTCAGGTCGGCTTGGGTGAAGCGAAAGAGGGGCTGGGAGGGGTTGGACGCCAAAACCAGCTGCCCCGACAGGATTCCCTCGTGAGCGTAGACGATCTGGGTGTCATTGAAGTTGGCGTCGTCATCCCTGAACTGAAGGACGTCTGTGGTCAGCAAGCGCTGACCGTTCCTGACCACGTTGAAGGTCTTGTCGACGACCCGCACGGGCACATGCTGGTTCTTTGATTGAACGGTTATCCTAAAGACGCCAGTCATGGACGACTGGGCGTCAGTCTGTTCGTTGGTCTCGTCGCTGGCTGTGAAATGGAACTCATCACTGTCTGTCTTGGAGCCGTCGTGCTTGTAAATGAGTCGGTCCAGCTCGAGGTCCTCGTTGCTGAAGACTCGTATTCCCCCATCAAACCTTGGCTGCCCGGGGGGGGACTCCCTTATAAGTCTCCCATGCTTCGGGTCTTGTGTGACCCGGTACACAAAATCGACAGAGCTTTGCGACTGAACCCAGAGGTATTTCTTGCTCAGAATATCCTCCCCGCCCTGGAACACAGCCAAATATTCATTGGTGAGATGAGGGGCAGTTGAATCGGTGCTTTGGTCGGCAAGGATGGTAATTGGCATGGTGTAGATGGGAGACTGCTGGTCCCCGACGGACACTCTGAACAGGAACTGATCCACACTCTCCACGGCACTGTGGACCCTGTGCATGTAACTGAGGTCGTCGTTTTGGATATCCTGACCTGTAAAGGTGTCGCCTTCAGAGAGCTCGCTGCCACGGAACCGAAGACTGCCCAGTGTTGGTGGCTTCAGGAGAACATATTTGACCATATGTTGGTCAGCCATTTGCCCGTTGACCATTGCCTGAAGATCTGAACGAGAGACTAACCACTCCTTTTCTGCTTCAACTTCCACTGGATCTAGGCGAGAAATCTTTACTGGAGCGGGAAGGATCTTGACGATAAGAGTGTTGTTCCACTTGGAAACCTGCCCCAGGTGGATGTCAAACTGAATATGGTCGATAACATTGTTTTCCTGGTCACTTGAGTCAGTGCTAACATATCGAACCCTGCCCTGATCCAAATCTGATTGATAGAAAGAGGTGATCTGTTTGGGCATGCCGTTACTAGTAATTATGACCAGTTCCCCGTACCGCAGAGGTTGCGTGACATTATAAACAACATCTCCCTCACGAGGATTAGCAATGACAGACAGCTGTTGAAAACCTATGGTAGCGTTGCTTCCCTGAGACAATACAATGCCAGTATTGGTAACTACGGTCATATGTGGTACAGTCACAGACAACTTAAATGTTGTGGATTGACTGACTGAATGGCCATCAGATACATCAAGGGTAATGTCCTCCACATTGCCCCCTTTGTGAACAAAATAGACGAGGCCGTCTTTCAGCTGCCTGCATGTAAACTCTGAAATGGGTCTCCCTGGCTGTTGGTCGTTTTCAAGGTAAATGTTCCTTGAAGGTGCTGAGGTTACTGTTATCTTCAATTCATCGCAACGCGAGTCAGTGTCCACTATTTGAATGACATCGGAACTCAGGCGTGTTCTACCCTTCTCTGTGACCAGAATGTCTCCACCGCCAAGTTGTGGGATGGAGTTGACAGGAACCACCTCCACCGGAAGTGTGTACTCGCGTGGCGTTTTCAGACACTCTGGTATGTAGCTGTTACTGTAGGCAGCCACCTCCAACAGTATTTGATCCCCATACTTTTCATTTCCGTCATGAAGGTACTTAATTTTTTGGTTGACAACGTCAAGCAGGGTGAACTTTTTGGTGTGTTTAGTATTGAGATCCATATCAATAAGTCCATACCAGGGATCGCTCTTGAGGGTGAAGATGATCTGAGACTGCCGCATTCCTACCGCGTTTAAATCAAATGTGGGTCTCAGGTTGCTTATGTCCAGGAAGGCGTCGCCGCCCTCGGTCACCAGCAGTTGGGTGACATCAAGGAGTTTGGTGATATTCCGGAAAGCCTCTGGCATTTCCTCGGTGGGATAGCAGTGGCGTTCGTTTGGGTCCACGTCGTCGTACCGAATCCGAACAGGGGCTGCGGTGGTGGTCGCCTCTGAGTCATAGTAGCTTGAGTAGTCATAGTCCTCTCCATCACATTTCACCTGCACATCCTTAGTCACCAAAGCATCCTGCAAACTCCTGTCCTTCTGGTTCACTTTGATTTCCCCGAAGCAGCCAATGAAAGACTCCGATGTGATCTCGACCTCCATGCGATCCAAGATGCCACTTTCCTGGAACACATCTTTCATCTTCCTTTGGATCCCACCCAAGTATAGATTTCCTACTAAGTCCAAACTTTGTGAGCTGTCCAGTGTGAGGGTGCTGGCCTGGCTATCAACATTAATTACAAGTGAGGTCTGGTCTACCTGAAGCCTCACTCTGTGCCACTGGTCGTCATCCAGCTTGACCTGGGTGTTGTCCAGAACCTGCATGCCTTTCCCAAGGTCCACCACACCTTTGAGGAAGCCCCCTACCACACCTATGGCGATGAAATCAGATTCACGGCCGGGATGGAAAGCGAGTACTGCGTCCTCGATTGTGGTTTTCATCAGGAATTCCAAAGAACGCCCCGCCCCGCTCGCTCCACTCCAGGTGGGTAAAGATACGAATGAATCAGGACTGACGAAGCTGGTGGCCTCGCCGTCGCCGGCCTCAAACTCCCCGCTGCAGGACTCTTTGGTGTCGTGGCACTCTTTTAGCTCTGAGCTGAGGATGTCAAACCCGTGGGACTCGAACTTGAGGTCGGTCAGGCAGCCTCGGAACGGTGGGATGGCGTTGCTAAGGAAGGGGGCCTCCAGATCTCCTGCTCCGCCCAGCCACACACCCAGGTCGATGTTGAGCTCCTCTTCGTCGGCGCCCGTCACCGGGACGAACGTGAGGAAGATCTCATCAATGGTCATGGTGAGTTTGGAGTCCTGGAGGGTGACGGAAACGTGGTGCTCCAGAAGGTTGTTCAGTTGCACTCCAAGAGAAGAGGACAGCGTTACCTCTCCCGCGCCCATGTCCATGCGCACCTGTGAAGAGACAAAGGTGACAGAATACAATTTAAAATACTATACAATTAATCGCCTATAAATGTATTATTTTGTTGGTTTATTCGATGTAGATTATGTGATGGATGAAATAGATGGCATCTATACTTATTTGTGGCATAGAATATTCATAGAAAATTTGATTACGTCATCAGGCTTTACAATGTCAACTGAGTACGCTACAACTTATAATATAAAATAAATAACAATATAAAATGATTGTTTGCATGGTCTAGGCCAGGATTCTGTGTCCAAATGATATAATCAGGGATGAAATTTAACAACAGAACCGCTCCACTGACTGTGAAGGTTAGGTGAGTGTGTTTACTCAGAGCTGAAGTATTATATCCAAAAAATACAGTTATTGTTCATCAACCTGTGGAAATAGATACTTGGGTACACAGTGAGTTATTCGGGGAAAGAGAAGAAGTTCTCATTATGAAGAACACTAAATAATTCTAATGCGTTGAGAGAAATAGCAAATGTTATCTTTCATAGACACTTTTGAATACAAATATGCAAACAAGAAAAGGATTTGAAGCATGGTTGACCTGGGAATCGAACTCTGAACCCCTGTAGTGCCATGCTCTGCCAGTTGACCTGAACAGGAAATCATAATTGAATAGTAGTAGTAATAATAACTACCATCTTCCCTTGTTGGAAGAAGCTGCGTCAAGGACAGCCTTCTAACCTTGCACTGTCCACATGTCCCACCTGTAGTTTCCCATTCTGGAGCTCCAGGAACATGTAGTCCTCCATCCCAGCAGCCAATAGGAGAAGTCCACTGCGGCGGCTGGTCTTAAACTGCAGGGACAGCTGGAAGGTGGAGACATCTTGTATGGCTTGTATTTTGCAGTAGCTGTCCCCGAAGTAGGACACTGTGAAGCAGAGATGGAAGAGTGTGAACAACGATAACATTAACAATATCTGAGTGCTGAAAAATGTAAAAAAAAAAGTTTTAACCGCATCCCATACTAGTCAAGTATGTGAAAGAATTGTTGATTATTAAAATGCATAGAAAGGGGAAACAAGAGATATTTTAGAATAATTAAAAGATCTTCGGGTACACGTAGTGACCCACCAATTCATTTTTATCTGTCTCAAAAGGCTGGAGTTTGTTTTACAAGTCACCCAATGGTAAGACTGAGATGTATGCAAATAATCAGACACTTCATTGGGATCATAAAGCCTCTGATGACCCAGGGATTCACGATTGGATCCTCAGACCTTGTCTGTTGTTATCCTTCTTCCCCTGCATTACAGCATTGCATGAGAGCAAGGAAACCTAATTCCGGATCGACTGTGGCGGCGTTATCAAGGCCCAGCCAGCTGCGACCGGCCTGAGCGTGGCTCTCCTGACCTCAAAGGGATTCTCTCAGTAAGACATCACTCATTAGCCCCTGAGAGCTCCGCTTGGCACAATGACACCACAGAGCTGCAGGATTTCCCAGGCTTGAGTTGTTTCCACTCCAGTGATATGCAAATGTCGCCACCTGCCTCGAGAACCCATGCCCTCGGGAGGCCTGTCGACAAAAACTCGAGCCATGGAGGAAGTGGAGTGATTTCCCTATGGTCATGCTCAGAAATGCGACTGGACCGGCTCCAGATCAGTGATTCCGATGACTGGGTTTTCCGGAGCCACAGCCAAGTCGGAACAGGGAGAAAATGTTACGGGGGTGGGGCTTTTCCGCAACAGACACTAGCGTGCTTTGGCAGAGGGGTGTAAGGTCAAGCGATAGATATTTTGTTGGAAGACATTGCAGGCCCTCTGCAGAACATTATGTGGGACATGGGGAATAAGGGGTGGATATTGCTGTGTCAGAGGAACCTCAGAATTCCAATAAGGCCGCGTGGGACAAAGGGTTTCTCTTAAAAAATAAATATAGCAACGCATCGTGCAGCCTGCTCGTCGATCAGGCGAAACGCCAGCAGACCAAATGTCGTTGAATAATACCGTAGACATGTCTGCTTTTTTCATATGAATAACGTCACCAAACAAAGTACACATCCACATTCTGTAACTATAAAAGGATGAACTATTTTTACAGCACTCAGCACTCAGACCCCGGGTGTATGGTGTGTGTCTGTGTGCGTTGACAAGGGCAACCTCTCCAAAGGTTGTCGTATACAGACAACTTGAAACCTCACAGTTCATTTTCTTCTTCACATCTTGTCTCCCATCTTGGAAATGAATTATTCTGCCACGGATGTGTGAACACAGCCAGTGTCTCTCGTCTCCGAAAGGACAAATAAACAAAGCCTTTATCGTCGCGCCCATGCTTTGTGATTACACGAAGAGGCGTCTGATTTTCGGCTCCAAGGAGATCCTGTCATGAGCGCTGGTTAGTGATGAACCGTCTCGAACGGAGAGATGAGTACAGACGGCTACGTTTTCAATACACCCTTCTGCTGTTCTGAGTAGCAAGCGGCAAATCGTTGGTGGCCCATCTGTGTTGAATAACTGTCAGATTACAGATGAGGCTTTTGTCATTGTTTGGTTTTAAAGGTCTGGTCTATTAGCCAAGCTACTAGACAAGCCACATTGCAGAAATAGTTTTTAACAAATAATCGAATAAAATATAATTGAAATAAAAAAGAAATCCAATAACAATGACAATACACTCCTAGATAAGGGATTGTTTGATCCGATTCAGTAAACTTTTGAACAAAGACGGAAGTATCCACTACACAACAAAGCAACATAGCGTTGATTCAGAAAACCTTGACTGAACTATCGACGAAAATATATCTCACAACATACTTATAGTCTTTTACAAACCACAAGTTTCCTGGATGCCAACGTCGGCAGACTGATAGGGCAGTGCCGAAGGCGATGCCAAAAAAGGCAGGCAGAAGAAGGGAGTGAGCTAGCACTAATTGAACGGAGCCTTCGGGCTGAAAACTAACCAGAGGAAGACAAGGACTTTGCTGAAGACAACAGCATTAAAGAATAAAAACGAAATCACAATAAGCATCATAGTGCTTAAAGCTGGGCCTTTTAGGAATTGTTCATTGAGCTTTGGGATAAAGGTCTGGAGAGAGGCAGAAACGGAGCAATGCCAAGGCAATACTGCCAGGGGAGCTTCTGGTTCAGGCTGGGCTCGCTACTGCTCTCGCCTAAAGGATAAAGAGGATATTTTAATGAGAAACAATAGAGCTACTCTCTGCATGAAACCTGTACCTGGTGTTCATTAGTTTGTCCATCAAGCTAGGCCAAGCTGTGGATAGCAGGCAATAGAATGTTTTGATGTGGTGCGGCAAAACAATTCTTGCCGAAAAAATGTATCGTTTCCTTTTCAAGCACTAGCGGCTGAATGTGATCAGCCATCATGTGTACAAAAAACAGCCTTCACTATGCGATTGAGAAAGAAATGCAGCAGTATCTAGATGCCGCATCTGTATATACTTGTCATACCTATGTCTACTCACATTAGATACATTTAATGATTCAACGAGGTCACATCTTGACATCTCGCTCCAGGAGGCCCATAGGTAGGCTGCGTATAGAGACTTTGATCTAACCGCAAGTCTACCACGCACACTCACACGGCTGGCTATGACTCTCATACGACTCGGGCCCAGCCCACAGCCGCCACACCGCGGCCTCCGCTCTGCGACCGGCGGCTGTTTCAGACATGAGGCGTGGGCCCCCGTGGTGAGCCACATCCACACACCAGCACAGAGAATAGAGCCGAGGGTGTGTGTGTGTGTGTGTGTGTGTGTGTATGTGTGTGTATGTGCTTTGAGTGTGTTGTTGCACGTGTGCGACCACACCGCACACGCAAGCAGGTGGTTGTTTCCACCTTGAGACAGAATGAACCAAAGCGAGGTCTTGGTCGCAGCCTTTGACCGCGGCTGAATGGCTCCGCCCGCCTTCACACTACACCGACTGTGCGTCCTGGTGGGATCCTGGTTGGAAGCCAATGCAGATGGCTCTGATTTGATGACTGAACGAGCTTGTATTTATAGTGCACGCCGGAAACTAAGAGGCGCTCAGTGTTTCCCCGACCGTCGGATGAATCAGCCCCTTGTACATCCGTCCGTCTATCCGTCCGTCCGTCCCCCCCCCCTCTCTCTCTCTCTCTCTCTCCCTTGCTTCCCTTCTCCTTCTCTCTGCCCGTCCCGCATTGAAGGTCTCCCTCTGCAGACACATGGGCAGAGAAATTCTAAGCTACGGCGAGAGAGAGAGAGAGAGAGAGAGAGAGAGAGAGAGGAAACGGGCAGGAGAAGGAGAGGGAAAGAGAGAGTGGGAGAGAGTGACAGAGAGGGACGTATAGTCATAGAGGGAGAGGAAGAAAGGTAGAGATGGAGCGGGGATGGTACAAGGAGACTGATGGGAGGCGGGAGTGTCCGAAAGGGTGACACAAAGGGTGAACGAAAGTAAGAGAGCTGAAGAGAGTGTAAGAAAGAGAAGTAGACCAATGGAAAAAAAGTGCGAAAGAAAAAAGGGAGACGGTTTAAAGACAGGGCTATGATATGAAGACAGGGATAAAGAGAAGAATACAGAGGAGACCGAGTGAGAGAGATATGGAGAGTGGGACGGAGGCAAAGCAAGGGACGTTCAACCACAAAGTGTAGTCGATTGAAGACAATCAGCCTTGCGTCCTGCCACCACATCGTGACGATGAGTCAGACACTCGCCGCTTACACAAGGTTTTATGTAAGCAGAGTATAAAGACAAGCCTTGACTCTAACCGGTCCTCATTTTGCCAAGCCAGCCCACATGTTTGGAGGGCCAGAGGAATACTTCTTTGACAAAGACAACACCACCTAGCCCAATGACACAGGCCACATTGTGGAGTGTGTTGAGCTGTTAGTGCTTCCTATTTAGTCTTTTATCTAAGCCACTTTCACCCAAAATGGATAAAGAGCCCACATGTCATGAAGGACATGTACAAATCCAAAAAGTTTTTGCATGTAAAGGTGAAAAGAATCATGAATTGATGAATTGATGAACTTTTTCCAATTAGGCCAGAAAATTACTAAATAACGTATCTTTTGTGCGTCCTCTCTCTCTGTCGCTCTTACTCTTTCTCTCAGTCCTTCGAGTCAATCGAAATGTTCAGATAAATACAGTTTAATCATGTCATAAGTCACCAGGGAGATGAAAATAAAAGTCTGTGCTTTTCGACCTTGTTACCATGGCAACAGTGGGCAGAAAACCCAAACAAAGTTGCGTTCCTCCGCAGCCTATGGTTAAAGGCTGGTCGGCCTGACGATAAATACTGGGTTGGTCATTTATTTCCCCTGCCAGCCTGCGCCTGCTGCAGCAGGAAACACTGACGAAAAGGGTGGTGTTATATTAAGAATAGGGCACTCCTCTTCCTACCCACAGCCAGAGAGACGGACAGACAGACAGACAGACAGACAGACAGACAGACAGACAGACAGACAGACAGACAGACAGACAGACAGGGAGAGCATTTAGGCAAGGGGGGGGACAATGTTTTCGGTGAACAAGAGGAAATGGGTGGATTTCCATGACAACCAATTGAATCTCTCTCGCTCTCCCTCTGTCTCTGACATTATACAAATGAGTTGGGGCCAGGAACCAGTCGGCACGTTTTGTTTTTCAATTGTGCTTGCAGCAAGAGTGTGCGGTCACAGGATGCGATGTGGCAGCGATCCTGCGTCACTTTACCACTGAGAACACTTTTTTACTCACATACATTATCTTAACTTACACACATGTATACCATCTACTGGGAAAAATACCTGCCTGCACTTTCAACCCGATGTTAATCGCATTTTCCTTTATAACCCCCCCACCCCCGTCCAACAAGTGCCACCATGTCATTCCCATCAGCCAATCACAGTGCGGCAGCACCTCCTCAAAGGGGAAGGGAACATATTGTATAACTTCGGTTGCAGACCTTAGGTTGCCACGGCAGCACAGCGCTAC
>OOFH01053345.1:0-10702 GCA_900323355.1 Merlangius merlangus | reverse complement strand
ATGGTCTACACCGGCCCCCTCCTCCCCGGCCCCCTCCTGCCCCTTCAGACCTCAGATCCCACCCCGACTGCCCAGGGCAGCTCCCCGCTGGGCAGGCAGGAGGAGCCGCAGGAGAAGGAGGTGAAGGATGAGGGGGAGTCCATGGTGGAGGAGGAGGGAAAGGGTAGCAAGAGGAGCAGGAACAAGTTGCAGCTCCACTGTCCGTTGTGCAAAGTGACAGTGAACTCCAACTCCCAGCTCGAGGCGCACTGCCTAGGTACGTAGAGCCCATTCCTTAGCCAAGTGCAGCAGGCCCATATAACCCTCAAATAATGTCATGCGGTTGCTTTTGTTCAATTCTGTAGTTTTCTTAATCGCACAACCATTTAAAGTGTTAAACCCATCCTTTCTTGTCATTGGTGGGAAAAGGCTCTAGGCACAAACAGATGCTGGATGGTCAGAGTGGTGGCGGCACCCAATTACAACGCAGGGTCAAGGTGGCATCATCGGCTCGCCCGGCCAGCCGTCCAAAGTCTTGGGCAGGCTTTAAGACCAGAGCTGGCCCGGTTCCAACCGGTCAGCCCTTCCACTGTGAACTGTGCCAGCTGTCCGTCAACTCTGAGTCACAACTTAAACAGGTACGAGAGGCGGGACATCTTCTCATCTCCCTTTCCCATTAACAGTGTTTGGTTACTCTGTAGTTTCAAGCTATTGTCATTGTGCAGACTAACTATCTGTTAAATAACAAAATGCTCATGATCAGTTTGAGGCTTGTTAACCAATCTGAGTGTCCGGCGGTCTCTCCTGTCTTCTCCAGCACATGAGCAGCCGGAGACACAAGGAGCGTGTGAGTGGGAAGCCGTCCAAGCCCAAGTTCACTCCGTACGCTAAGGTCCAGCCAAGCACGCTGCTGGCGGTGAGCATTCACAGGCCTTAGACACATGAGCTGTGGGGGAAAGTCACTCCAGGTGGGGGGCAGATGGCACCTCTCTGGTCAGATACCTAAGGCTGGGCCCTCAGGCTGCTAATATTCACTTTATAAATGACTTATCAAGGGTCTTAGACAGGGCAGACATGAAGCAAAGTACGCAGACGATGCCACAACGCACTTGTCAGTGGCTGCTAATAATCTGTCGCTTTGAATAGACAACACTGTGAATGTCGGTTGCTATTAGTCATGACATGTCTGTAATTCACTCTGAAGGAAAAGAGCCCAACTAGAGTCTGGCGTTGAAATACAGGATGTTCTTAAACATCTCAAAGACAAAGTCTATTTTAGGTACGCATATTATGTTACAGTCAAATCAAAAACTTAATTTCTGCCTGAATATGGTCGACATTTAGCAGGTGAAAGAAAAAAAAACAGCGGTTGGGTGTCACATTAGACAATCGTCTGTCATGGAGTAATCTTATTGTTAATTTAACTCAGAACATGGGGAGGGTACCGTGGATGAGCAGGAGATATGCTGAGTCCTTATCAACCTCTACTGTACAGGGTATCCAGGCACTTGTGCTACCCCACCTCATCAACTGTCATGTGGTAATGTGCAGCCAAGAAAGACTTGGTAAAACTAGAACTAGCTCTAAATAGAATGGCAGGCTTTCCCCCTTCAGTGCAGATGCAGAGCCACTATTCCATATGCATAGCGGGGGAAATCAAATCAACATATATATATAAGTTGACTCTAGTTGATGAAAGCAGCGTTGTATGTTTTCTGTCTCTCTGTATTGGTCTGTTTAAACGTTTAAGAGGAAGCCAGGCTAAACTCTAATCCTAAGGTTGTGGCCTATTTGTTTCCCCATGCAGACTAAACTGGCCCTGCAGAAACATCTGTCCAAGGCCCTGCCTCCGGGCTTCCTGCACAACCCCTTTAACCCCGCCGCTCTCTGCACGCTAGCCTCGGGGCCGCTGGCCCTGAGGGGCCCACACGGCCCCACAGCCTTCTTCCAGGGGCCTCTGATCAGCCCCACACTCTTCAGGCCTGCCCCTGGACCCCTGCGAGCCACGCACGCACCCATCATCTTCTCTCCATACTAGCCGTCCGGCCACAACCTGCTAACTTTAAACTATACCCAGCCCAGTCATGGATACGCTTCCATACTAGAACTACAAGCCAGGAGCTAATCAAGCGATGCTTACCCATGACTTTGCTAGCACAACAGCTCCAGCTAGATCAAGCTATACCCTATAGCCTAGGCTGGCATAAAGGTACTAGCAAGTTGCTATCAAGCTATACCTGGCCTAGCCGAGGCTACCATAACAGGCTTATCAAGCTCTAACTAGCCTACGCTGGGCTAGCATTACAGCATAGCCAGTGGCTAATCGTGCCAGCATAACATAACTGGGTTGGCATAGCAGTGTAGCCCTGACGACAGTAGATTGATGTCCCGTTTGGCAGGTTTCACGTCATGACTAAAGTATGCAAACTCCTTGAGCTACGGGATTTAGATGTGGGACGCTGAGTGACCGTGGCGTCCCACCGAACATCGAAGATCCCCTGCTCTGATCAGCTGTTCTCCTGAAGTTCCTCTCAAAGCCATGATGACAAGACAGATTTATGTTTGTTAATAAGACCTTGCTAGTTTAAATATAGATTGTCTGTGTTCATTATACACGTCAACGTTGCCATTTATATCCTTATGAAGATTTCTCAAGTGTGCTCCAAGGGAACAAGTACAATCTTTTCATTTTGTATTCTTCAGGTTTGTTTACATTGCACAACTCATTTCTGAAAAAAAATCCTTAAGACGATACATAACCTTTGAAAGACTGAATCTGCCTGTAAGACATTTGGCTTATTTTGTGTGTGTCTCTCTCTCCCTGTAAGTCTCTCCGGGGAACATAGTGGGAGTCCGTCATAACCCTTCAACGCAATGCCAAGTAGGCTACAGACTTCAAGCACACACTTTAATCCCAGGTTTTGGATTTGCAATGCATTGAGCTGCATGTCCTTAAGGAGCGGGTGGGGACGGGACTAAGGGCATCTTGACCACGGAGGCCTACAGTAGACTGCAGACATCTGGTCGACATTGGGGAGTGAACCTGGAACTTTATGTAGGGGTCCACTCGGGACAAGAGAGTGTGTGTTTCTTTGACTTATTATATCATGGTACAGCTGTGTTTTTTAACCTAATTTACGTATTATATATGAGGTTAAAAAAAAGATGATCGACAGATCAAATCTGAATATTTTATCCTTGTTTGCTGCTAATACACAACTAATTCAATTCACTATTAACTTTATTGCAGATCCAGTGGAGCCATTATTTACAGCTACAGGCAGACCTTAAAATGTACTAATTTCCCATCTAAAAAAGACACATAATGCAGAGCAAAGCCAGTGCCTCTGATGTGATTCTAGCCACCAGGTTTGTTAGAACTACTACGGCAGAATTCCCAGACACAATCAGGCAACAAATACATGTATGCATTCGATATCTAATGACCTGTCTAGGCAAGTCGGTACACCAACAAAGACAAACATATGGCTAGCACTGTTATGGCTTGATGCAGCAACAACTGCATTGCGTCGTCATCGTTATATGCGGGGCCACCCTGTGTATTTGCATGCAGATTTTCCTCCAGCTGACCCACAAGAAAGCAGTTTACTGTTGTGTAGAAGGCTTTAAACTATGAACAATTCACATTAGCACAACACGTAAACTTTCAAATCGACAAATTGGACTTTGCATAGCCTATAATCATCAGTCATTGGTGATACAGTGGCAGGCCTTTTACCTCTTTACATTCGTTGAGTGCATTAGGCCTACCACACAAGAATAAGGACATTTAGATTCCTGGCGTCTTTTGGATTCAAGAATCCTTATGTTGCTTTTTATTGCATTATATTTTGAGCTATGCATATTGCATTAAATTTTATACCAACCCCATACTGGCAGCATATTTGCAGAAAGCGTGGCAGGCCAGCCCCCTAAATATCAACAGATTATCTGCATGTGTGAGATGGTTACTGTATTACAAACCATACAGGCAGTGTTACGCCCTTTCACCTGTACTTTTAGGTCACTCATGTACAGGTTGAATAAAGCAGGTGATAACGCTCCACCCTGCCTGATCCCGTGGCTAACACAAAAAGGAGCAAACACAGTGGTCCCCATGTCTGCACCGTTTGCGATGCAAACCTGAACACCAATTTCCGGATGGTATACTTACACCTCTAAGGCAGATTTTAGTGAATCCTTTTCATGAATAACTCTCACGATTAAATGCATTCAGGCAAAGGTGGCCTCAATATAAGTGTTAGGTTTAGGGTTAGATGCATAGATACATTAAGGCTGCTGTATTTAGCTTATATTTACTTGAGGAAGAATAGACACATATTTGCCATGTTTGCTTTTAAAGCAAAATTGGTAATCACTGGTGAGAATACAAAGCTATATCTTCTCAGCAGGATTCTCAGTGACACAATTATTTAAAATTTAGTTTTTCTCCCTACAGATACTTTACCGGCCGCTGCCATTTTTATGACTACACTCAAGGCATGCCTAGCTCTATAGATATACATGATAGTATTTTACATTGCATACATTCGGTGTGCACCAGTATGCCCCGTAATCAAAGTTTAAAATTTTCATCCGGTTCTAATTTAGTGGGACGAAGCCAGTGGCTTATGATGAACTTGAAAGCATGAAGGTTTTCTCCTCAGACCAGTCTCTCGTCTAAGGGGGTTCTATCCACTATATAATACAATGTCATCTCCGTTTAAAGGGTTTCATCGTTTTAATGAGGTTAAGGGGCGACACCTCTTTGGCAGACACCGCCACCACCATTTAAGAGCTTAGTTTCTTTATATATGGCATCCAGAAAAGTGTCAGAAGTAGTTTCTTTGAAGTAGTTCCCCAAACAATAAATTACATGCTTGTCCTTCTCTTAACTGATGGTGGCAGTGTTGAGCGGTGAAGAAGAGCTGCTCCGGAAGATGAAAAACGTCCTAAAACCTCATTAACCTTTTCATTTTTGGATAATTATCGGGGGCCCAATGCAAGATATTTTCGTGGTGCCCTCAAGCCCTAGTGACAAGGCTGGCTACACTAGGTAGTTCTCGAAGGCTTAATGACTGAATGGGATATATATATATATATATATAAATGAATGACTTTCTATAAATTAACACCCAGTGTAGCTTTAAATCAATACTCATTATGTAAAGAAACACATCTCTCTTCCACCAGATTGTGCCAAACCATCTCAAGCAATATGTCTTTGAAGTTGTATGAAGTGTTACCTATAAACCCATGCATCGTATAATTTATTGTACATCCATTCATTGCAATAATGTAAATTATTATTCATTAAGAGAAAAATGTCTATAAATTGTTGTATATTACTCTATAAATTATACTTTTTTTTTTTTCATATAACAGTGTTTGATTCTTATGAAATAAATTAGGCCAAGGGGCCAACCCCTCAAAACACATGAGAGAGAACGATTTCAAACTGTTAATTCATGCTTATTTTTTATGCTGTTCATTTTCCTGAGTCAAAAATGGAAATAAAATGCCCATTAAATCAGAAAGTATCACTGAGCCGTGGTCAAATTTAAATAAGGCTTCACAAAACATTGGCAATACAAAATCAAATTGCACAAGTTCAATAAATATGAGGCCAGGGCGCCAGGCCTAACTGACCTCTAGCCTCGCATAGAAAGTGAACGGTTGTTGGAAAGCGTTTGACTGCCATCTACTGATTCAAATAATAACTATCAAAAATATAGGCTAACAACAACATTAATTATTTCTTATTTATGAAACAATATTGTGATCTATAATCGGCTCCTTTTTTTATTTATTTTTTGAAAATGTCTGCTATAGTATGTATATTGAAGATATGTATCTTACGAAATATAACTAAAAACGGACCATTAACGGCGAAGAGGAACTGGTTCATCACGGCTCTCGGAAATAGCGTCACTCGGATTCTCTCGGCTCCTCTCGGCAAGATGGCAGCTGTTGACATCGACATGCCGATGGAACCCGAATCGGGGTCCCAGATCTTCAACTTAATGGACCTGGAACGGTACAGATACACATCTATATATCGTCTATTGATCCGGTTTAGACACACAACTACAACCGGTTTGGGGTTTCACCCAGATATTGCCCTGCGGTGTTAACCGGCGACGGGGACCCCTGACCCATTTGAATCCCTTGCCGGGCCTTAAGCTAATGCTAACGCTGAGGCCAATTGCAGTGCTAAGCTAACCAGATAGCTATAAAAGATAGCAAGACACATCGCGTTGCGGATACAATTAGGCCGGTTTGAGGTTTATTTTTGGGTGGATTTGTGTTTAGGATGTTTGTTGCTAAATGACGAGAGGACATTGGTTCATTGTTGGCTAAATCTAAAACCACTCGTATTGTGTAGATTAGCCATATCAACGTGACTGCTGCTGTGGATGCTACGCACATTGTGGTACTCGTATTGGTTTCCTTATACATTGTTTGTGTTTTTTAATCCCATTACATCAATATTTGTTAAATGCATTTGCCTATCACTAGCCGTTGTGACACCGTCATTGGCCGTCTTTTTAAAATAATCTCTTATCTTGTATTTATGAAAATGCAGCACGGTGGCATCCACTCCAGACTTAACTGCTCCAAAAACAAAACACCTGCACTGTGCGTTCATCGTCTTTGGCTAACATCATGGGTGTATTTTGATTCTTGTGTACATTAAATTCTGGTACATCTAGGTGTTCAGCAATTTGCCAGAACGCGGGGGAAGTATGGCCACTATCTAGAGCTAGGTTCAATCTTCCAGAACTTTCCAGGCAATGGACTTAACCATTTTTTTTACCTCAACCACTAAAAGCTATCTAAATACAATAGCAAAACGGTGACAAACTTTTTACTCGTTTGCATTCAAATAAACTGTCAACTCATTAAAATGTTATGTGTTTAATAAAACAAAGGTGATTTTGGAACCTCATTTCAGAGTCACTGGTGAGGTTAATGAATAAGCGTTGAGTACGTTTTATGATTATAGTTCAATAATTTGTGCACCCGGCTCACTACAATATACATGCACATGATGATGTTAATGTCTTATGTAGAACTAAGTGTTGAAGGATATTTTTTCATTCCCAACATTAAGATAATACTGCATTATTTGGTGTTCCAGTGAAACTAGGTCCCTTCTGTATTACATGGGCATACTATGCTCTCACAATCTATTGTTACCAGGTCTTTAATATTTGTCGGAATAATGATGACATTTCATCATCATTATTGTATTGTTTGACCTGATTTCTATGCAAATAAAAATTATAATCCTGCCTTCTTTATTTCACAGTGAGGCGGAGGTCTTCAAAGAGGAGGGGAATGCCTTCTACATCAATAAAGCGTACTCTGAGGCGTTCAGCTGTTATTCCAAGGCCATCGGTGAGACATCACTTTGTATTCCTCAACGCCACTACTGGCAGTATCTGCATGTGGGGGAAGTTAGGGTAGTAAGCAGCCTTTCCTGCTGCGGAGTCAAATGTCGCCACGCTGCAATACAAAACACAACATTATGTACCGTCAGGTAGAACCCTGCTGTTGGGGAGGGACATGAACAACTGCAACTGGGGACCCCATGACCGGATGTCTAAAAGCAAAGTGTATATCCCTGGGAAAGTTAATGTCATCGCGGTGCATCTATGAAACCAGTGGGCAGTTCCTTAAGGAATAATACCGATGAGCTGCAGGCAAATGTCACCCATCTTCGTAAATTCAGGAAAGATGTATCATGGCGTTGACTGAGACTAGGCTGAACGATATGGAGCTGGATTCTTCCCTGGGACTCCGTCCTATTCTATCTTGACTGTGAGGTAACTTGGAAGATGCATGAGGTGTTTGCTTGTATATAAACCGCAGATGGTAAAGTAATGTTCCCTTAACAGCAAATGCCCATCTACTTCCTGAGGGAATTCACTCAAATGTTCGTCTTTTTAGGGGAATTCCCTCAAAAACACCAATCCAGCTGCTGATATTCAGCTGCTGATATTGAAAGTGCTATTCAAAGTGAGACAACTGGAATCTATTTCATCTGACTTCAGACTTGTGCTACGGTCCTATTAATGTGGACCCCCGCTCGAATCATCAGAACATAATGTAGTCCGCCTCCTAGCGAGGTATAAGCCTGTGTTACAGCGGGAGCAGCTGGTGAGGACAGTTCCCTGGCCCTTCAGGGCAGCTTCGAGTGCACTGGTCAGTGTTCATGGGATCCCGCAGACGGTATAAATGAACTGAATGACTGTTGTGTGTAGCTACATTTAATTTTGTTAAGGCTCTTGTGAGTCCAACCAAGATAGTGAAAGTAAAACAAAGGAAAGCTGCTTTTTATAGAGGTGTTGTAACCAAGGAGAGGGAATTAAGAAAAGACTTAATGGCTGAATTCAGAAAGCTACAATTAGTTCCAAGCACAAGATGGCGAGAGAATTTAGAAGCATTAACCAAAGAGCTCTGAAAAGACATGAAGAAAATTACGGGGTGTAATGAGAGGGGGAATACGGCATAGTTATTCTTCATGGTTTTACCTCTGCACAAGCTGATCATTTTAATGAGTTCTAATTGAGGTATGATAAAAATGACTTCGCAGACCGTAGAGCAGGACCAGGTCAATTCAAAATATTAGCATAGATGTTGAAATTGTTTGCGTCGTTTAGGCACACGCATACCAGAAAGAGCCCGGCTCCTGGTGAGATCTGTGTGAACAGCGCTGCATGTTTATGGAATATTTTGAGCTACAAAAGACAATTGTCAATTGTCCCTGTCGCCAAGTGTAAAAAACAAAACAAAGACGGTGAATGATTTTAGACTGTAGCACTTGGATCTTTAGTTATGGTTCTTTAGATCCTCTGCAGCTTGCTTAAAGAGCTAACCAACACCCTGACGCTGCTGAACTGCCTGTATCATCATCTTGAGGGCCCCCTGACTCATGCCAGACTTCTGTTCATTGATTTTTCTTCTGCTTTTTTACCAGCGTGTTAATGGTGTCCTCTTAAACAAGCTTTGCTCATCCTCTGGTTCACTCAAAGGATGTGTACTCTCCACTTCTTTATATGCTTTACACAAATAGCTTCCAGAGCTGGTTTAAGAATAGACACATCATAATGTTTGCAGATTACTTGGTCATGTTAGCCTGCTGAAGTGTGGGGGCGAACTTGATCATGGACTGGTCGTTGCTGACTGTGTCATGGAACTGAATTTGTTAAAGACAAAGGACATGATTATTGATTTGAGGAATTCAGCGCGCATCTTGATTAATCTGTTAAAAAAAGAAATATTTGGTTTCTGTTTGATAACAGGTTGTGCCTTCAGGCTAATGCAGATGCCATTTCTAAGAAGGTACAACAGCTTGTTTACGTGAACCGAGCACAACTCTGACCTTTATGAGCTGTCGGTCATAAGGAAGGCCCTTGCTATATTGGTCTGACCACCCCCCTCAGAGCGAGTTAGAGCTTCCACTTTCAGGTAGAAGATAGAGTTCCAACTAGGAGGTCTAAAAAATGTCACTCTTTTGTTTGCACTGCAATTAGAAGGCTGAATTTGCACTCATGGTTGCACTAAGCCCTTTCTGCAATCAGCCATTTGCCTGTCTTTGTCTACACATGAAGTGTACTGTAGGGCTGCAACTAACGATTGTTTTAATAATCGATTATTCGTCCGATAATTTTTTTAGATTAATCGATGAATCAGATAAAAAAAGAAACTTTTGTTATTGCTTCATCTTTATTCAAAAACTGAACATTACTTCAAATTCACAGTGCAGACTGATGTGTAAAAACACCAGGTTATTGCTCCAACGTCCCGGAACTATTAAAAGTAATATTAAATAATAAAAAAATAAAAAAACATAACTGGGATAACACAAAAAAAACATACAATGTATGATATACATTTATATATAAACAGTATATAAGTCCATGGTTAACCGGTCCATCGATAAGATCTTTGACCGGTAAATACTAACGGTTAAAAATAAATTAAATCATCTTCATTTCTCTCAGATGACAGGAGATCGTTAATTTTTATTGATATTGATACCATTTTAGAGACTCCTTGAAATAGAACTTGTATTATTGCTGATAAGATGATCATAGTTCAAGATAGGACGTTAAATGGGTCATAATTCCATCTTTACTATCTATTTTATATTGCTGGGAAAACAGGTTTTCGCCGAAATTTCAAATTTCTTTTTTTTGTGTGTTGCATTTGAACACATCAATCATATTATTGAGCCGATCTGAACACATCATATTTGACACTGTTTGCGACTTGCTTTAAGCTAACTAGCTCTAAATCCTGCCGATTTTAACATGGATTTAAAAACTGGATTACCATTTTTAACTGACGGGACTTTCTTCACCGTCGGTTGTGTGATTACTAGTGCTGCTTTGAATGGCTGTCGATGCACGCGTTGCAGACTCCGAGCGCGTCTGCAAATCGTCTGCAGCAGCAGCAGCTGACAAGAGTTTTCGGTTGGACTAGACCAGGGGTGCCCAACCTTTTTTAAGCCAAGATCTACTTTAAAATGTTCTAGTCTGTTGAGATCTACCAATTCACACAGTCATCCACAGTGCGTGCAGTGACATATTTATTTAACAATGCACATAAGAAAATGACACATCCAGATGACAATTATTTTTTCTACCTTAGTGTGACCTCTGGCACTGGGAAGAGGAAGCCAGTTTCTCATAGTCAGGGCAGTAGGAGCTGGTTG
>OOFH01053332.1:0-14337 GCA_900323355.1 Merlangius merlangus | reverse complement strand
GGAGACTTTTTCGATTGTTTGGAAGGAGGTGGCTGCTAAACAAACACAGGACAGAACAGTTAAAAAAACCATTAAAAACATATTTCATGACTGAAAAGAACATACCAAATATAATTTCAGTAATCTACTTACATTCTCCTCTTCCTCCTCGCTCTCAGTCTTCACACCTTCCTGGTTTCCCTCGCCCTGCATCACACCAACCTCTTCTGAATGGTCATGATTGACTGCCACCGACTACAGAGACTACGACTATCTTTGCTGGCTGGGGTCTCGGGCCGGTTAACGTAGCAGCAGCAGCCGCAGCAGCAGCAGCAGGCTCAGACTGGCTAACGTTAACGTTAGCATCACTCTGCGAGCGTTCAACAACTATGAACAGATTTGACACAGTTTTAGCAACTGGTAGTCTATAACTTAAGCTAGTCTGTTAAGAATAAGACAATCATAATTTTTATGTACCAACCTGATTCCGTTTCCAATGAGGAGTTACTAGCTGATGGTTGACTGTCCAAAGTGGAGGAAGCGACGGGAGCACGAGACCGACGCAACGCGTCAAACACACTACACTCGTTAATTGTTATACCATGCAGCAGGCGAAGGTGTTTTATCATGTTTGTTGTGCACCCTCCTTTGGCAGTAATAAGTTTATTGCAGGTGTTGCACTGTGCGAAGCCGTCCTTTTTTAAATTAAAATGAAGCCAGACTTTTGAGCGGCGTTTGCGGTCCATGTTCGAACTTCAGACAACTGATGTTTAGCGGAGCACGCGGCGGAGTAATACAAACCCCGCCCCGGAAACATGCGCGCGCATTTAGGAACCGATAAAAAGAATCGAAATTCAAACATCGTCTTAACAGTTCCAGAACCGGACGTTAGGAACCGGTTCCTTTTGGAACCGGTTCTCGGTGCCCAACCCTACTTGTCACCCATTGTTTGTTATTAGGGAATATTCAAATTTTCTTACAAGGAATGACCAAATCGACACAATAGTTAATATAACAAGTCACTTTGTCGGATATACTGTTCACGTCACTGTCACCATCAAAAAATATGCTCCAGTCAGTGCATTCAAAACATCCTCTTAGAGCGTCAGATGCGTCATCCGACCAGACGCGCACAGTCTTGGACGTAGTAGGAAGTTTCCGTATCACCGGTGAATATTTCGGCATCAAGTAGGCTATATTAAGTTGTGATCCGAGTTGCCCAGCGGCGGAAGCAACTTGGCCACAAAACTCTCCTTAATGTTCGTATAGAACAAATCAAGAATTTTGTTGCCCCTCGTGGGGAAAGATACAATTTGTTTAAAAGACGAGAGAACGGAGGAGAGAGAGCAGTGGTTAAAATCCCCATTTATTATAACCAGTGCGTCCGGGGAGGCGCACAGCAAGTCATGCATAATCCTCGATATTGACTCTGCAGCCAGCTTCCCGTTGCCCGATGGAGGAATATAGACAACCAGGACGATCACATGGGAGATCTCCCGTGGCAAGTAATAAGGACGACAGCTCACCGCAAGAAGCTCGATGTTAGGGTCACACACTCTCTCCTTGACCGTGACATGTCCAGGGTGACACCATCGCTGGTTGACGTAGGCTCAAACGCCTCCGCCCTGCTTCTTGCCTGTCTTAGTTGGGTCTCTTTGTCCATCCGAAGAAGTGAAAATCCGTCCAAGTTTAGGTGAGACACCGGTATTTTATTCGAGATCCACGTCTCTGAAAAACAGAGCAAACTGCACTGCCGGTACATCCTATCACTCTTAAGACAGGCTGTCAACTCGTCCGTCTTATTAATTAGTGAGCGGACATTCCCCATAATAACAGGGCAAGGCAGGTTTATATCCACGCCGGCGGTTCCTGGCCCGGATACCGCCTCTTTGGCCTCTCTTCCTTACTCGTGCACCTGCCTTAGGTTTGATTTCCAGGAACTCCAAACCGGGATCCACCGGAGCAAGGGGCCGCAGGTGAAGGAGCTCCTCCCGGGTATAGGTGACAGGCTGGCCCGGTGTCGGCTCCCTGCAGGCTTGATATGTTTGCGTATGCATGTGGCCTAAATAATGAGTTAGGCCACTCAGCCCTGGGACCAGGAGAATGTTACTTCAGCCCTGGGACCAGAAGAGACTAAACTGCCCCCAGAAAAATAATGATTTAGGCCCCGTCCACGCAGTCGATTTTTTGGTGAAACTGCATAAGTCTTGTGCGTTTCGGCCAACCGTCCAGACGGGACGGCGAGTGTGTTGACTCGTTCGCGAACGAACCGGTTCGAATGAACGAGTCTTTAGGACGAACAAACCGAACCAGTTTGTTTCTCCCGTTCGTCTCGTTCAACATTCGATTCACTGGAAACTCGACTGAACGAACGAACGAGTTTCCGGTAGCACTGACTCAACTGAGTCTGACTGACTCAGCTGAGAACCGTGCAATGGCGTGCATTCCATGATGCGATTCACCGCTACCGGAAACCAGGCTGAACGATTCGCGAACGACTCCTCCCAGACCCACGACTCGCTGACAGTTCGTTCACTCACTCAGTGAGTGCCTGAAGAGTGACCGACTGAGAGACGTCACGACTCACGAGAGCCAGCCAATTGTATGCAAGACAGAAATCAACCGATTTCTTGGGGAAAAAAAACAAATGGGCTCAGTGAGCGTACGATAATACGATTAAATATCAGTGAAATGGTAAATACATGTTGTCTTTGTATTTTCTGTGTCATGGCACATTAATAGAATATGTCTCGTCAATCTGTCTCGTCATGGTTCGTTCTGCCGCACGTGACCCGGAACCCCCCACCATGGTGGATCTTGATCGATTCTTGAGTGGGGGTGGCCATCTTCACAATTGTGTTGTTACTGTTAACCCAAGAAAAATCGAATATGCCCAGAATAAACACAACTGTACATAAATTACTTTTAAAACCATTGCTCCATCAAGTCTATTATCTTGCTGATTTGTTAAACATCCGATAATCAACTACCCCACCCCGCTGTGTTTGATTTGTCTAAGCCAACCTAACCTTGAATTGGGGAGTAACCCGCCTGGTTAAAAGGCTTAAAATGATTTATTTATGTTGAAACATTATTTTATTTTACGTTTTATCTATTGTAAGTTTTATTTTGAAACCAGAAGTTTATTTTGACGAAACACCCGAAGTAGTATGCTGAAACGCAAATAGCTTTACTTCGCTCATTGACGCACAAAGCACTGTTTCTATCCGCACATGTTGGATCTATCCGCGCGCGGTGGTTGGAAAGATTAAAACAAAAGGTATGAAAATGGAAACAGAATGTATTGACAAATATAAATGTTTAAGTCAATGCTCTAATACGATAAACTCCTGCTTAGAGGTGGGAGTACAATTGAAGAAAAGCACTTGTTTCACTGAACCTCTCCTGATCTCAATCTTGGTAAGCTAGCACGCACCTGTTCCCATCTACTCGTGTTAACTAAGGTGTCCTTTTTGTAGCCATGCTAGCGTATCATTTCGGTTATTTTCCACATTTTTATTTCATTTTGAGAGATATTAAGTTACAGAGAACGTTTATTCATTTACTTGGATATATTACACTGTGGTAAACTAGTTACATTCACTGAATGTGACTGTGGGTCAAAGTTATAAGCAATTTAAAGATAAATCTTATCATTTTAAGTTACTTACAAAGGGTAAAAGCAGCAAAGCTGTTATTTTTGTTATTTAAAACAATGTAATTAATCTATTTCAGGGATCTCCAACGTTTTTTCAACTGAGAGCTACTTAGAAAAAAATTAAGTGGCCAAGAGCTACTTGCATCACATCGCTTGTATTTATTTACATCAACTGACTTAAGCTTCTGTTTGTACACGTGTGAAATTGAAATACCCAATGCTTATCAAAAATAATTCCACATCAAAGGTCCAATAAAACATTTAACTTTTTCATATACATTAATGAAAATTCAAATCAAGGTCCAAGGAAACATTACACTTTTTCATATACATCACTGAAAATTCACATCAATGTCAAAGGAAACATTACCATTTTACACCTCTTATTATAGGCCACAAAGTTCAAGGTCCATTATCACCATTTTACAAGCATCTTATTGTACACATGGGACATAAGTACACTCACTCTTTTTAAAAGTTAGTGAGATGACTGGCACTGCATGGAGTCCACCACAACCATTACAAATAAAAATATACTTTAACACTATTCAGTATGCTAAGCTTTTTTTTTTTTTTTACTAAGTGACTGTTCTCCATGTATCAGAATATATATATATATATTCAATTAATAAAGTACATTAGTGCAGCTTTTTATCTTTTATTGCTGACATCAAAACATTGCAATAATGAAAGTATAGTTTTTAAACTTTAAACTAAGCTTCCGTAAACCGCAGAATAAAATGATACTACTGCAATCAGCTGTAAGAGCTACTATAAGAACCCAATATCATTTTACCATGGAGTACACCTCCCATAGGCCTAAGCAGTGTCCTGGAGGAGAAATCAAAGTAAATAGCTGTGAAAGAAAAGATTCAGAATGGCCTGTCTTGGTTTAAAGCCCACTCGCCACCACGACAAGGCGCAGGCCAGCAGTGGGAACATATAAGACTGGAAAAACATAAATAGACTGAAGAGCACAAGCCATAAGGCGTTTTACCTCTAATTTTTCCTCCAGACTAAGGGTCTCAAATCTGTGGTCCAATAGATGATCTACCACATTCATGTTGTCGATTCGTTTTCGTTTGTGTGCCTCCGGCATGTTTGTTAGCAAAGTTATCCTTCTCCTTCTCTTCTTCGCTACCGGACTTCTTGCGCTCGGCACGTGAGGTGAGGTGGGAGGTCACTTGAGTCATGAGTCATCACGTGCCTCACCCTACAGCCAATTAACTGTGAAAAACGAGCTAGCCCCACTTCCGATGGGGCTAGCCCCACCAGAACTAAAATAATCTCTGTCCACTACAACAGTGAAACACGCTGAGCATGCGCATTTCAGTTTTTCAAGTCCAATACACACTACATTGGGCTGGTGGGGCTAGCCCCTTCAGACGAACTCAGCCGGAAGAAGCAAGCCAGGGTCGACTAAAAATGAAATAAAAGCGCCAAACTTATTATTTTACACTACTTTCTGGGGAGATTCTTTTTTATATAAAAAAATTATATATATTTTTTTATATAATTTTTTTTTCATTTTCTGTTCTTTTTTTCTTGTGAGAGTAGGTGGGGCCGAGCCCCACTTGCCCCTAATGACCAGTCGCCACTGGACGCAAGCCAAGACAATCAGTCGTTAGCCTACATGACAACTCACACACGCACAAACTTTTTGTTAATCCAATATGCTATAGTATTGTAAAGCAACACTGACAAGGAGGCTGCTGAACTTGTTTGGATGCACGTTCATTTATAACAAGGAGAGGCAAATTTGTGCATTACAATGCAAACACAACAATAATTGGCACCAATCTGGCACACATAGAAGAGCAATCAACTGAATAAATGCCAGGTACAGCCTATAGGACACGCAATCAGTGCACTTGCAAATGAGTGCCTGCAAGACCGATCGTGGTGTGACATTATTTAACCATAAATCTACCGCAAATCAGACAGATGTAAACCGTACACATGCACAAAGCACATTCGCCCAACCCGGAAGATGCTGACAGACAGCCCACAACAAGCCAAACATCACCACAGCGGGTGTGCTCTTTCTCACTCTTGCATGCCCGTACACAATCGCTCCAAATTGTCCAACTCCAAGGCTAGGCTGCTTCCCTAAGGCCTCGTCCAATCGGAGCCGATTTTTTGGTGAAACCGCATAAGTCCTATGCACTTCAGCCGACCGTACAGACTGAGCCGGCGGATCCGGTGCCCGAAACCGCACATTTCTGAAACCAAATATATCCGGACCTATGCGGTTTCGTGTTAGGGTTCATGTGGACGCCTGAAACACAAACAACAACGTCATGGCCCCCACCAGCTGGGCGACGTCAGAGTTGGGTTGAATTAATTACTTGATTTTTTGTTTGTATTCTTTTTGTAGCTTTGAACAGCCCCTTGATAAATTGAATTACGAACTGTAAATTAAAAAGTATTTCTGCTCAATTTAAAAGGTTGAATCTCATCGTGACTGAATGTTTGAATACAGCGTGCAGGCTGTGTGCGCGCAGGCTTGATGCACTCCACTTTTTTCTGTGGAGAACCAGCGCCTTGAATATTTACTACAGCATTTCTACAGCTCGATGCGGTTTCGCAATGAATCCGTCTTTGAATCCGACAGAGATATTTCTGAACCGCATGAAATGAAATCGGATCGTCTTCGCCCGTTTCGGCTCCGTGTGGAAGACCACAACTAACCACAAGGCCTTTATCAGTGTTCGGAAATTCACTTTCTACGTGAACTAGTTCAAAGTTCAGTTCACAAATTTTAAAATAAACTACTTCAGTTAAATGTTCATAATTCAAAATTTCACAGTTCCAAAAATGAACTACTTCATAGTTATTTTTTTCAATATGTTGCTGTGAGCAATTATTTTTTTGCGCTATTTTTAACATTGAGCCCCCTTTCTGGCTTGTCTAGGATGAAATAGAGTGGTTGAATCAAGTATCGTAGCGAAATACAGTTTCTATTGTGTTTTATTGCACATTTAGCGCATTTTGTAAATCCAATTGATTTCTATTAGAGGACTCATTGCTCGTTGGCTGGAAACGGAAAGGGGGGGTGTTCACTTTTGGTTGTATTCTTTTGGCTCGGTTCTGGCCCTACTGTTGAGGCGGAGAACCGAGTGAAAAGACTACAACCAAATGTAAACAGCCCCCCTTTCCGTTTCCGGCCAACAAGCAATGATTCTAGGAGGTATTCTAGTCCGCGGATCGAGCCAGAGAGATAACGTTATGGATTGTACATATTTATAATTTTATTTTTATCCCAGCCTTTATACCACGGATACTCTAGGGTCTATAGCATATAACCGCTTTGTCTGATTACAGTTTAATACATTTTTCACAATTTACCAGCTCTCGTTTTGAAGAATAATCACCGCGGCATTCGTTTCAATGGGAATCACGACGGTCTATACTTTCAACATAAAGTGTACATATTTATAATTTGAAATCCATCCCAGCCTTTATACCACAGATACTATAGGGTATATAGCATATAACCACATTTTCTGATTACAGTTTAATGTTAACTCCGCAACTGCAAATTAACCACACAGAGATAACCATGGCAACCGGTCAAACTAATTTTCTTTTTGCGATCATTCTGCGCGCACATCCGCCGTGTTGATTAACAAATAATCCCCCTATTGAAAGAAGTTCAACCAAGTGAGCGGGCCTTTCACAGACACCAGAATGAACAAGTTCCCAGTAACGTTCATCAGGCAGTAATACAGTACGTTCAGTTCACTTTTGCCCAGAATATGAAAAAAAAAGGGGGAACATAGGACATGGGGAACATAGGGATGACCCCGTCTGAGCGAGCGCAGTCGCATTGTTTACCGACCATGGAAGTATAAGTTAACTTTATAAATATGAAACTTAACTTATACCAACAACATAGTAAATGTATGGAGGCCTAGAAAAAAATTATGTTCAATGTTATTGCGTAACAAAACAGATTCCTTCCAACTAACTATTTATGAAAAATGCAATCAATAATTTCGATACAAATAAATGGTTATGTATCGACCAGCAACGAAGTTGGGGAGCCTATAAATAATTGCAATACACCAACATTGTTAACTGTCATGCATAGCTAAACAAGCAAATGAAAAATGTAATACCAAAGCAACTGAAATGTTTATTAGACTATTAACAATATTATAAAAATGGTACCCTAAAGCAGCCGTTCTTTGTCTTTGGATCTTTTGAGAAAATGGATCAATAATATTGAATCGCAATGATTCCAAGCAGAGGAACGTGAGAGTTATTGAGCAACAGCTGTAGCAGTCTAAAAATCCCTTTATCACTAAAACACTTTTAGTGATAAAAAGTCACTACAGTGCCTTTAACACCATCAAGGTTATTCAGAACCTCGGACACGAGAAGTTAACGGAGCCTTGCCCTAGGCCCTCTCGGATGCCAGGCCAAAAAAACATTTGTTTCACTACAACTCCTTTCAGCCGCCCACCCTTCCTTCTCCAGCAAAACATAACATCATAAAACACTTGAGGTGGCGTTTTGAAAGGACAAAACTTACATTTTACAAGTACATGGTACAAAGATAATTATGAGCATTTGATTGATATCCAGACATTTTTTGGGGGGACACATTCCTGTTCCCCACTTGTATTGGAATGAACGGAGATATCTACTTCTGGGCCCTTTCAATCGAGGGAAACGTCCACAGCCCGCTTAAACAGCTGCATTACCAGGCTTGGCAGCTGAGCACTAATGGATTGCGGAAGTATGCACTTGTCCTGGGGGCTTGGTTTTTAGTTGGCCTATGACTTCTCAACATTATGTATTTCTTCTGTTTGGCGCACATGGCTAATTTGCATACGGGCACAGGCCTGGCTGGCTCCGCTTGGCAAATAATATAACATATTTATCTATCTATCCGTCTGTCTATCTATCTATCAAGGCATGTGTCTAGTTTTAATGTGGTCTTAGTGTGGTCTTTAAGGCTACTGTCCTGTGTGAGCCGAATCACCTAAATGAATTCCCGACGATTTGTGTCGTTTGGCATTAATAAAGACTTGACTAGGCTATCTATCTGTCTAGGCTATTATTCAGAGGTGGAAAGAGTACAAAATTTATACTCAAGTAAAAGTATGATTACTTGGATGAAATTGTACTCAAGTAAAAGTAAAAGTACTGGTCTAAAAAATCTACTTCAGTAGGCCTACAAGTAAAAAGTAGCTGATTTAAAATGAACTTAAAGTACAAGTTACTAGTTACTTTTAAAAAGCGAGAGGGGGCGGGGGTCTCTTCTGTGTCGGGCATTATAGACAAGGGGATATCAATCTCAAACTAGTTTTGTTTAATTAATGCAACACCTTTACAAATTAAAGTGTAAAAATTAAACAAATCATGTTGCCACACATGAATGGATGCATACTGTGTCATTATACTTTAGATAAGTTTTTAAAAAACAATTCGGAGCAAAGATTCCACATCACATCAGAAGGCAATAAGGATATTAATACAGAAACCTTGGTCTTAATGATACATTTTCAAGAGATAGGTAGGCTAGCCTTATAATCTCCCGTTTCAGCAACATGGACATACTAAACAAGAAGACAATTATTTGTGTCTGAACAGAGTTTTATTTCTCTGAAGCAAAAATTTTGCAAATTGAAAATTCAGGGCTAAACAGTCCTTAACCTTTGTAAAAAGCTATAGCTTAATGCACTACATTATCATCCGCCTTCAGTTTTGATTTTCCAGTTTTAGTTTCCTCTGTAAACAAATGTTTTAATCAATATGTAAATCAACGTTGTGTTCATTAAACACAGAGCATTTCAAATATTAATATTCATAGCTTAAATTCAAATCACATTTTGTCTTTTACATTATATAAATTGACAGTACTGAGCGCCGTCCAATATGGTAATATATTGACTCTGCATAGGAAAGCATACCTCATACAACCCAATTTCAAGTGTACTATGACTTTCACATTCACACAGTTATTTTGATATTAGTTATATATAGTTATTTTAATTTTGATGTAACTGTGTGGATTCATATCCCTATTTACATTCAAACCGGTTGCCATTTGAATGGGACATCATTCTCTAACAGTGTTGATATGTGATTTATAAAGCCCAAAATATCCTGCCATGAAACAGCCACCACAGGATGGTGCTCGTAACACAAGAGCTGTAATAGCTATAGTAGTACAATCGAGTGGCTAAACTAAATGTCCTCTGGTTAAACGTCAATGGTTATCTCATTAAAAGGTGAGTAAGACCGCTGTTTAATTTAAAAAGGTTATAATAACTGTGTTTAATGGACGCCGTGGAGACGACGTCGATGCGAGAACCGCCGTGGATTCCTGATAACTGGAACTCTCGTGTTGCATTATATTAATTCTTACCTAGCTTGCTAGTGCACTGGCAACCAACGTTAGCAATGCCATGCATTTTTATATTATGCTATTTCACTTCTTTCGGCAAACACATCTTACATTGCATAATGATGCTATGCTATTTCCTTTTTGGCTCTTGTAACCAAAGTGGTCCTTTATGTAAGGCCAGATCACTTCGGTTTTACCATCAGCTGTAGCCTACTACTTTCCATATCGTCTCTGCGGTCGTCTGTTTCCATGATCGTCGTCATTGTCATTTGATTTTGGCGCAAGTTTGTTCTCCTCTCCTCCCTTCCACTGCAGTAGTTTCCGGTGTTTTTATTTTTATATTAGCGGTTTATTTATTTTTATTAGCAGACATTTTGCAATGAAAAAAATATCCTGAGTTTGAAATCTCAATCATGGGATATTGCCCAATTTCCCGAGATAGCAAACCAATTAAATTGTGCCATTTTAGGAGGTTCACGTGTAGCATATACCAACTATAAATCTATGTATTAATCTATTTATCTGAATAATCTGCTGAACACTCTTACTAGTCTCTACTCTCACAGGTATTGATGCGGCTTTGGTCCGTGTCTTCCCGACGTGACGTCATGCAATGCATTCTGGGGGAAATGAGAATCAATCGTAAACCTCTAAAATAGAACCTACTTTTTTTTTTTATTACATTCTGTTTCATGATACCTAACAACATTACATACAATGGATAGCAGTTAAATCTTTATTACCAACAAGCAATTGCACAAATTCGTTGGAAAATGAACCCGGCAAAACACTCTTTAATCAAATTCAAAACTCCCTTGACTTAAAAGACAGATACAGACCCCATGAATTTAAAATACTTTCAAAAAGGTACAAAACTCCCAATTTCAGATATACTGGAACCTGGAACACTGTACAACCATGGAAACATGGTTTATTGCACAAATAGTTTCCTTGAAACTTGAAACATAACATGACTAATTAATTCTGATACCAGAATTTTACATAGCCCTCTCTGTTTTATAATTTCATCATACTAGGACAATTAAAAATACTTAATTATTTACCAAAAAATGGCTCAAACATGACATCCAACCTTTATCTGGAAATCTACTTAGATGGGGAGACAGAACCGTGTAATAATGGTGAAGCATACCTTTAATATGCAAGTATTTAGACATGTATGTATTAAACACATGCACAGAGTTCAATATATGTCAAAACATATTCAAAAATGCAAATTCAAGCGGTTGTTCTGAAAGTTTGTAGTTGTTCCATATAATTGACAACAGTCCTCAAATTCTGTTCTGCTGCCACAGACAGAGAGAATGAATGTTAACGAAGTATAGGGAAACTGGAAGAAAGATGATCAAATCAGGCATGTCGCTGAGGCCACCGTTATTTCAGCGCCAACTGTCATAACTTACAATTCCCTATAAATATGCCATTTCAGTGCCACATAATGAGAAAAGTACACATTTGTGCAACATGGCTATTAATTATTTTGGCACAATTGTTATATTGTTTAGATTCTCTACAGACAATACTTTTTATTACAGAAGCAAAAGTTGAAGTTTGTGGCCAGATGACATATTGAAAAGGCATTTCTTCTCAGAGTGCTTTTAATTGACATTGCTAAAGTGTAGAACTGATGTTTGTAGCTGCATGACAGTGGCCATGTCATGAGCAGCATCTCCATGGTGGTGTGTTCCTCTGGATTCATCCTGTTTTGTCTCCTAATCTCTAATCCTCCAGACAGCGGGGGCTGTGTGGTTTGTGTTATTGTGCGTGACTGTGTGTTGACTGTTTGTCGGTCTTGTTTTATTTCTGATTGTTTTGCTGTTTTGCGCAGATGTTGTAGGAATTCTGCAACAGCACACAAGAGAAAAGGTTGCATGTGCATACTTGTGTGTGTGTGTGTGTGTGTGTATGTGTGTGTGTGTGTGTGTGTGTTTGTCTGTGTTTGCAGAAGGTGGGAGAGTGCTTGGCCTACAACACACACACACGCACACACACACACACCCACACACACACACACACACACACACACACACACACACACACACACACACACACACACACACACACACACACACACACACACATACACACAAACTTCCGCACTAACCAATGAGGCCGTTATTGTTACTGAGCTGGACTCTGGCTGCTGCAGGAGTGATTCCACACAATATGGACTGCCGGATTTCATTTTTTCAAGTATTTTCACTTCAATTAATTGCAGTAGCACTCTATCCTATAATCTCTGCAATCTTTATATTCATGCACTGCACAGGTCATCACGGGAAACCTGCATCCTCCATCGGTCCTCAACCCTACTGATTAATGGGCTGTGGGATTACCAGTTGCAAGGTTGGGTTGAAGGAGAGGGCATGAGAAAAAAAGGCACTTTCAAAAGGGGACTAGCAGTATTATTACAACAGCCGAGAGACATAGTTCTGCTCAAGGGCAGCTATTGGAAACCGGGATCCACTACTTTCTCTTGTGCGAGTACAAACCCAGGGTGCACAACACAAAAAGCCTGCATTGTGTAGTTACACAATGTTCTTTTTGTGTATGTCAGCGCACCTTTCAAAGCATATGACGTGCTTACAGCTGGGGGAGCCGTGTTTGCGTTAGACTGACTCTGGTGGGGGTGGATGTACATTTGCGTAGCTAAACTTCCGCTATCTTGAAGAGTGTAGGAAAGCGTCTGGGTGTGTAATGAGGGATGGTTGACATAATGATGTCTTTCTAATTGTACTGAAGCTAAGATTTGACACTGGGAGGAGCTGGGGGGAGGTGGGTTTCAAGAGAAAAGAGGAGAACATAGTTTTTGCAACAGTTTTTGATAAGAGGAGATCGATAGCGAGACAAGGTGTTCTGCAGGTGACTGGAGGGGTCAGCGATGGTGTACTTGAAGACCGTACTTCAAGAGAATATGCAGCATAGATTTGAGGGTTATTTGTTGGAATGTGAATTAATCTTTGCTTCATGAACACATGCACACTTACCCCTACGTACTGGAACACAAACTCTCAAACAAACACACATAACCTCTCTAAAACATACCCACACATGCACGCACAAGCACGCAAACACTCAAACAAGCACACTCTCTCTATCTCATATACACACATAGGCCTACACACCCTAAAACACACACACACACACACACACAAACTCAAGCAAACACACATACACGCTTAAACGAACACGTGTCAAACAGAAAAAACAAAATACAAAAAACTCAAATACACACAAATTGCATACACACACTATCTCTTTCACACAAAACCCAAACACATCCATAGCAGTTAATTACACAATATCTAACCATCTTACAAAGCAAACCAGAGAGGCACCATGATTTATTAGTTACATTCAGCTAAGCAATCTGATTATTCATTCGCTTTATTGGATTGCATTGATGTTTGTATGATGTTATAAGATCTTAAAAAATATTACTCTAGACCAGACATGGACAACACCTGGCCCCAGGGACAGAGCCGGCTTGAGGACAATCTAAACACCGCCTGCAACAGCCTAAAAGACAAACAAATGTATAAAATGCAGTATTATTTTAATGAAACTCAAGGCGAATGACTACAGTGAGACTGAAGTGCTATAAAACATCTATAAACCAGGGCATGTCTTCCAGAGATGGGAAGTAACAAAGTACAAATACTTCGTTACTGTACTCAAGTAGATTTTTCAGATATTTTTACTTTACTTTACTACTTATTTTTGTGCCGACTTTTTACTTTTACTCCTTACATTTTAACAAGAATATCTGTACTTTCTACTCCTTACATTTTCCAAAATTGGCTCGTTACTTTAGTTTCAAATAATTTCAGTGGAGTTGTTATTTTGGTGCCATGCCATAATTCCGACGCCTCATTGTTCCGACGTCTCAATGTTCCGAAAAATTTCCCATTTGATCGACATGCCACTATTCCGACGGTTCAATGTTCCGAAAACGAAACCCATTGGTCCGAAGGTCCGTTAGTCCGACTTTTCAAAAAGGAGGCGCATTAGGCCGACGGTTCAATATGCCGAATAGGAAAAAGAGTTTTATACCTCGCTCGCTCCCTATCTCTCTCACTCTCACTCTCTCTCTCAAAGATTTAAAGACTAGCCTCTTACAATAAGTTAGAATGGACCCAAAGTATGTGATTGATACAGTCTGGTTCGGCTTTCGCTTGCTATCCGTATTTAGTATGACTTCTCAGCATTACGTCTTTCTTGTGTTAGGCGCACATGGCTAATTTGCATACGCGCACAGGATTGGCTGGCTCCGCAAGCTAAATAATATACCATATTTAATTATCATTCTATCTGTCTATCT
>OOFH01053318.1:0-11616 GCA_900323355.1 Merlangius merlangus | reverse complement strand
CTTCCACCCCCAACCCTTTTCAAAATAACTACTTAGTTGAATTAGTGCCATCACACCTTTTCCATTCAGAACTATTTGACATCCCTGCGCTTTTACACTCCACCATGGGACTCCAGTCTCAAGCCCTAGTAGTTCAGTTCAAAAAAGTAAAATGGGATGGATGCCGTGATGTCATTTCCCCTGATAGTTTCACAGCCACTTGCCAGGTGAAAGACTGTGCTGTGCATATGTTATTTTTGTAAATGGACTCACTTTCAAAAAAATTGTAATAGCACCAAAAACGTAATTTATCATTCTGTAAATGAACAAACTTCACCTCGACTTTAGCTAAATGTCCAAATGTTGAGACAAACACAAACTGGACAAATTACATCAGCAGCAAAGTGTTTTATTTGAAAAGGGTTTGACACATGAGGACGTGCCCGTAAACATGTTTGCCTGGTAGCTTTGCGTGATGTTTAAATTGCACATTGTTCGTTCTGTACGATGACATGTTTTTAAAAAGCATTTTTTCATCACCCTGTAAAACCTGGAGTGATATTTATTTGATATAGGCCGTTGCAGCACTGAGTATTTCCAAGACTCCTGATATACTAATTATACGATTTTTATTTGCATAAACCACTTGAGGATGGATTAATTTGTGATGTTTTATTGCCTTTTTATTTAGAGATGTGTGGTCTATTTGTTGTCATTTCGCAGATGTGTTTTTTGCCTCTGGGAAAAACACCGGCAGAGTGAGAAATGCTGACATTAATGATTAATGTATTTTGGCTTGTACCATTGCAGTAAATTAGGTACAACACTAATCACTTCTGAATGGTAGTGCTGGTGGTAGTAGTGAATATAAATGGGAAGTGCATTTCATGAACTCCAGTATTCTAGTTTACCGGGAGGATTTATACTCTATTAAACCAAAATCAAAATGTGACTTTCATCAACCCTATTTGTTGAAATAGTAGCCCTACTTGAGACATACCCCCAGACATCTCTGTGCCTGTCCTGATGGGATTCCTATAGAAATGGTGAATTATATACCATAGTGCACATCTTAAAGCAGGCTTGTGTCTTTCCTAAACAAACTTTAAAATAGGCCTCTGCAAGCACAAACCCGGTATATAATTCATGACAAAATATAACGCTATCTTAAAGTTTTGGTACCCTTTCTTCAGTGCCTCTGTCCCCAAAGCGCAGTCCAAACAAACCAAGGCAGACTGGTAGCCTTATAGAGCCATCAAGGACCCGGTCCTCCAGCACCGCTGCGTGCTGTCAAAATGAGGGATGATATTTTTATTTGTTTTGATTAGAGAGTTACAAAAATGCATGCGTTGAAACACGACAAGGGGAAATAGAAGTGGAGAAAGTGTTCTCTCTTTGCACTTCTTGGGCATGTCAGGGTCGCACTACACCAGTGAGTATGAATGGCCTGAGGTTTGTGAGATTGATGGATCCGTGATTTCCGTATACTCCATATAGTATAAATGTATACCAACACGTATGATGCGTGAGCTAAGTTTGGTTCAAGTGAAGTCCTATGTTTGTGTGCGCTATCCTGCGGCAACACATTCATGGTTCTTAGATCTTTTCAGGGTTTCAAAAAACCTGACCTGCACAACAGGCCATACATAAAATAAATAACACAGTTCACCGATCACCGATAGAAATTCTCTCTTGCTTTTTGGCTATGGTGGAGGAATGCTATTTCTCTCGCCGCAGACTGTATTACTATGGTAACATGAAACTGTCAACAGACACTCAACCATATAATAATTCACAAACACAAACAAGTCATACATGAAACAACGTAAGTGTATTCCAAACTGAGTTGACTTAGTTGTGATGGTTTATATCACTGTACCTTCATTCAACCCGGTGGACCGGTACTCATAAATTATGTCAAAACTCACTTGATGGTCAACGTTTTGTTTTTTGTTTTTTTCAGACTCGGGGGAGCCAACGAGGTGGCCCCCTGGGTACAATAGTGATAGTGAAAGAAACCAACTCGATACAAAGAAACCAACTCGGTACAATAGTGATAGTGAAAGAAACCAACTCGACAGAGAAAACCCACACAGAACACATGAATAACTGCTTTGTTCCTGTTGAATCCCCCCCACTCCCGTGTGAGGCTTTTGAAACAGAAGAATTGTCAAACGCCTGTAATCCAGGGAGACGAGCGCCATCCACGCTTCAAATGAGTGTTGAATGTTGCAGTACCGATGACATGCCGGTGACATGCCAGTGACATGCGGGATGCATGTCATAACAACTCAAAATAGCCTGAAAACAAATGGTTCTCTCAAGCAGGGACAGTGGAATGTGTTCCCCTCAATCATAATTCAACAGTTGAGGCTGATTCTTAAAAATACATTTGTCTGTACAGTGGCATCTCAGCCGATTCTCTGTACTTCCTACAGTATTCCTCTGGGAATCCCATCTTAAGTACTGTGTGCAGGAAAGGAGATGTTTGATTGAAAGTGGCTATATTGATCATTGCAATGAGTGGGAAGAGAAGTAGAGGCAGATTGAAGACATAAATACAATTAAAGCAGTATATATATATATATACTGTATATATAAATCAAACTTATTTTACACTATTTTACACACGTTATAGTGCAATGATGATCATTTCAACTAAATCATTGTATGTATATCATCATAATCTGTAATCTGTTTGACTTTAAACAGTGGAGGGACATTAGTTACCCACTGCATTGAACATTTGTCAGAGACACTAAAAGACTTGAGAGAGACATCTCTTGATGATTAGCACCTACAGCCTCGATATAAAACGCAATGTGCAGTCACTGAACTGTCAGCCAATTGGTATTTATTGAAGGTTAACCCTTCAAACAATTCTCTGAATAAATACTCAGGATCTCTCCACAGTCTCTCCCAATGACACAAGTCAGATATGTCATTCATGTAACCCGTGAACAATGAAAAACGGTGCTGTCACCTAGAGACGTGCAAACCCTCTGTCTTCCAACCAATAAACCTTCCCCTATTTAGTTTTTTATATTCAAAAGGGGAGATGTGCAGGTAGTAGGTACTGGTGTAGTAAATGATTTCTTGGATGAGTGTTGACATGGTAATAAACCAGAGGAGGATGGGGTGGAAATCCCTCAGATGATTAAGGTTTAATCTTTAATATTATGCCACTGGGATCTTTTTTTTCTTCTAGTTTGGCAGCAGTGCAAGGCAGAGTTTAACGTTACTTTGGGCGCTTATTTAGCATTTTCTGCTGAATCACTGCCCCTGATGTACGGCCTTTGATTGAGCGGAGAGTTAATGACCTTCAGAGGCAGGTTGAAGGAAGAAACTGAGAGATCTGTAAGGTCTGAGAGGGGGTGGAGCTCTGGAGACCCACTGAGCTTTTGAAGCCAGAATGCACCTGGACATCTGCTTTCCCAGAATTCCTGTCATATTCATAAAACCCCAAGCAGGAGGGCCAATCAGCGTGCATTAAATTACCCCTTTAATGTTTCTCAATCTCGCCGCCCATTCACCAGCTGAATAATAAATTGCATGTGATGCACATGGAAAGTTAAGACAAGATTAGAAGGAAAAATGACCGGCCCTCCTTGTAATATTCATTATGAAGGGAGTGAGTGAGGATGCAGGGGGGAGGGGTATATATATATATCTGTTTAGCGTGATGAATGTCCCATTGTCTGTGGTATACAATTTAGAAACCATTAAGTCCCTCGCAACGGGTCCTGTGAGGGGGAGATAATTAAATGTGGAAACTGCCCATTCTTGAATACAACTTTAGATGCTATCTCCTAACCATGAAAACATAAGAATGTGGGATGAATTTTAAACATCACGCCTCCGCCAATTGCTTTTTACCGCATTTGAAGTCTTAACCAGAAGGCTACCACAGCTTTTTCAGTGTTTATTAGAATCAGATATTTGATTAGTAGGCTATGAGATGAGTCTGAGAAGATTATGCAGATAATACCATTTTCTTTTTACTCATTTTATAATTCGTGTTTTTGAATTTGTCTGATTTGGTAAAATTGCAATTTTCAAGGACGTAGGAGTATTACAGATCAGACATATTGATCTGGGCAACGCTGTCTATCATGATAATTAGAGTTGAAAAATGGATCAATGACCAAAGAGTTGAGTGAGTTCATTGCCCTGATGCTCACTTTTATGTTTCTACACAAAATGAAACACAAAGCAACCTGGTCTCACAGAAATCCGTGAAATGACCACGGACGCTTACCTCAAAATCCGTGGAATCCTCACGGAAACACGCCAATTTCCATGATATGGCCACCGATTTTGCTCAAATGCAAGGTAATGACACTCCGTGGCACACACACAGATCCCTGTCTCAACGACCGAGTTGACCAGGGGCGCTTAACTCAAAATCCGCGGTGGCCTCTCGGAATAACTTAAATTGTCCGTGCAATAAAGATGGGAGCATGTGCGAGAATTGGGATATAGCGCCATACCGTCAATATGAATTCCATTCATATGTATATACGTATATATGGTAATTTCATGGATCCCTGTGAGACCAGGTCGACTCGGTCGTTGAGACGGGGATCTGTGTGTGTGACCCACGGAATAGAAGTGTCATTAACTTGCATCGGAGCAAATTCCGTTGGCATATCACGGACAATTTAAGTGATTCCGTGAAGCCACCACAGATTTTGAGTTAAGCGCCCGTAGCCGACTCGGTAGTTGAGACGGGGATCTGTGTGTGTGCCAAGGTAAATTAGTGTCACTATCTTGCATTGGAGCAAGTGGCCCTATCACGGAAATTGCCGCGTTTCCGTGAGGATTCCACAGATTTTGAGTTAAGCGTCCGTGGTCATTTCACTGATTCCTGTGAGACCAGGTTGCACAAAACAGTGTCCTTCTGTGTCTCCAATGGGTCAAAAAATTGCAAACTGCCTAAGCCACAGACCATTCCAGTGAATATCATCGGAAATGCTTATCATCTTGGCATCAGAGGGAAAAGGCATGTTGAATTATAGATGGATGTCACCCCCACTGGCCGAGATTCCGCTGACTGCTAGTGAAAATCCCGTGCAACTACATTGTGTATTGAAGTTTAGAGCTTTTATGGGTTGGCCTTATCTACCCATTTTAATTCAGAATTCAGATGGTTAGATCCACTTAAAACTGGAATTAAAGTCTCAAAAGGATGATGATTTTTCTAGCACGGAAAGTATAATTCACACGCACATTTTTCCAATGAGACAGAGTTGAATTAAGACACATTGTGTAAGATTAATGAAACTCACTCAAGAAGATTTAAATATTTTCTTAGAAACAATGCTAAACATATTTCCCCCTTTGTGCACGCACCATCCCTCACTTATGTTCATAATTAATACAACACGGGAGAGGAGGAGGTCTTGAGGGCCAAATGCTGACAGAACTGAAAGCGCTGTGTAGCTATTTAATAATGCATTGAAAATAAATACAGCCTTTTTAAGCCTTTTTTAAGTTTGAAACAAGTAAATGATTAGTAAATAATAAAAATATGCAGAATGGTATCAATTAAAGGGTTAAGGTAAGCCATTAACATTTTATTGAACTAAATTGCTTCAGAAGTTTCCTGGAGCCTGAAGTAATAAAAATAAAAATGTTCTACTGTATTTATTAATGACATAAGATTGCATTTTTTATACTCCATGTTGAAGCAAATTGAAGGCAAGTATCATGTGTTTTACGATGCGTATTATTTTACTACAGAAATTATTTGAGGGATCGTAGCGGCCCTTGCACAGTGCATCTGACCAGGTAGGTGTAAAGATGTTCTGTCCTGAGATTAAGGGAGAGCTTAACTCCCACTTTGACACTCTCCATCCTCCTTTGGGAGGCAGTGACAAATCCAAGCCCAGACCTGCCGGCGCCACTGTGCAGGCACCTGTGTGTGCGTGACCAACTACTATCAACAGATGAATGTTGTGACCTCAAAGAGTGATGTTAATGCAATCCTCACCATGGCTCGGACACACGCTGCCGCGCTTACAGTGCCCATGTCAAGGTGACCCTGCCAGACTAGTTTTATTTTTTCAATAAATATTTTATCAGATCCGGTCTGACTGTAGGTCGCCCGGACAGAGGCTGGTTTCCCGGGCCAGCAGCCCCAGATGCGTCACGCCCAGGTAAACATGTTGACATGTCAAGCTGACAAAAGTGGCATAAGAAAAGACAATAGTGGCAATAAAAAAGAAAATTAGTTTTGTTTTCTGTGCAGAAATACATGGAGGATATCAGTAGGAGATTTGTGATGAATTATGCTATAGAGTGCCAAGCATATAAGCTGCTTTTGGAAATCGGATATCCTCTCTCTCTCTCTCTCTCTCTCTCTCTCTCTCTCTCTCTCTCTCTGTCTGTGTGTGTGTGTGTAATGTGAAAGTATCATTTACCCATCTGCAGTCAAGTAGAGTCGTCCCCAAATTGCCACAGCGACTTGGAAGTGACACAGTGCTTAGTTTGAGTAGCCTGCTGTGAAAAATGATTATTAGTTACCAGAAAGTGAATTATTCACAGTAACATGTATCCATAATTACACAACTTCATCTCTCCATTAAACTAAGTTTACGTGTCACAACGTACAGTTGTTGTATACCAACCTTATAACGTCGCAGGGACTCAACCTGTGTCATTTTTTTCTCTATTTCCCGGAGTACAGAGTCCCCCTTCGTACCTTTACTTATAACTGTGTACAAAACATTAGCAACGAAAAATAACAACGTTTGGATACATTTATTTATGGGTGTAGTCAATAAAAGTGTTAATTGTAAAGTTACTGGGCATTCATTCCTTGCCCTATCCCGATAAAAGGTGTGCGTAGAAGGAAAGCCCTAAAATATTTAGCTGCAAGGGACCTAGAAAACATTCGCATTATGACCTCTTAGAGGGCCCCTCTATAGGATGCTCTGTTCTTGAAAATATAAGTCTATCTGATTGTATTTAAACTTGCCAATATTGCACCTCTACAGCAGGTTTGGCCATCCTTTTTGTATTTGAATGACTTTGGCTTCACAAAAATTCAGAGTTTGACATGTCTGAGCAACTTTTTATTAATAAGTATGAAAATCATTCAATTACTCAAAAAATAAATATCTAAAGTTTCACTGGAGAGAATTGCGTAATGCGACCGTCATACACACACACAACGATGTGATTTTGGATGTGTTGAGCTCCATCCGGTCAAAAGTTGCTTCTGATGTCTGTTTTCGAGAGAGGGTTGAGCTTCTCAGACATTTAGAATACCCTTGGTTTGTGTGGATGTCTGGCGCTCCTTCTGGCCAGCAGTTGATTTTGACATCTGCGTCGAGACAGGGTTAAGCTTTTTGGATACTTAAAGTATCAAGCTACAGTGTGTGTTATATTTCAAATACGTGATAAAGACAGGCTGAGAGAAAACGCACACTCTTGTTCAGATGCCGAATAATATTTTAATGAACAACGTTTTGGCCTGAGGCCTTTTTCAAGTTTCAAAAAAATAAATATTTTTATTTATATTTCAAATACAACATCACATATTTTAACACACTACAAAAAGAAGGAATTTAAAAAGCAGTAGGCCTACAAATGGGCCGCAATCATGGGGGTAACATGACCCCCACTGAGATTTAAATCAAATTCATTTAAATCTCAATGTAAATTTGAGCTGAGTGAGGGGGTTCACCTACATTTAAGTTTAAATTGATTGAATAAAATAAAATAATATCTAGATCTGTTTTACCCTTCTGGGCTACTGTAGAAACATGGCAGTGCAACAAGGCAGGCTCCATGGCAGCGCACCTGCTCCCTGTCAGCAGCTACTTCCAAGGTTTACGAAAACACAACAATACTTACTGTCATGGGATCTCATTAAAACGTACTTATGAATATCATATTCCAAGTCTGTTCTGCTTGACACCACTCGATTCTACACATTACGTCTTCAATCAGATACATTTGTTCTTCATTTATTTGTATGTTTGTATATAGAGAAACATGGCCTCATAAAGGCCATGTCACGCATGCTGTTTTGGGTGTACTGACACCTATTTGATTCGACTCAACCCCTGAGATGTTATATTATAAACTCTAAAATTCTTTCAGAAATTCCTGACCTTGGAACTTCAAAAGATTGATGCATGTGCTGGAACTCTCCATTGAGGACAGAGGTGGTATTGAATCTGAGGAATCATCTTTCTAACAGCCTTCCTTCTTTGCATTTCAAGGACAGCCCCAGATTGATCTTTTTGTATCCGCTGCAGGCTTGTATTCATGTCACATTGATGCCATATTGAAAATGAATGTTTTCTTTTTGTCTTTCAAACAATGAAACCCTCCTGCCGTAGGAGAGCTCACTGGAAACTCAAAATAGCTGTCCTGGAGAGACCTGGCTGTCAGGACAGAGATGGGTTGGTTTTATACTGGAGCAAGCAGTGCTCTTGAAAGTTGTCATTTGACAGGTTTCTCGACATTCTAACAGCATTACATTGGAAAGAAGCAAAATGAAATAGCCCAAACGGTGTCAAAGCCTAACCCAGAATACGGAAAGAGTATAAAAAATTCACATCTGTTAAGTTAGAATTTATGTCTAGATTGTGAGCATTGATCAATTAAATAAACTGAATTAGATAAAAAAAAATAAGAAATAAAAAAAATAGATATCATCTTAAATCAGTTGCTGTTAACGGCAGAAGGCCTTGACTCTAGCGATGTTTTTCAACCTGGGGTACACGTACCAGGAGTTGGTAATTGGGCACCCTAACCCTAACACTGGTGTGCACGTGGATGCAGAAACTATTTCCTTGGGGACTTTATGCCTAACCACAGGGCTTTCTGCCTAACCATAACCCTGGTCCTTACAACTGGGTGGCCTTACCCAACCAAATGGTTGTGTTGCCTAAACGCATTTACAAATTGGTCGGTAATGTCAAAATGTCCCCTGACCATGAAGGCTCTCTGGCAGAAAGATTACTGTCAGATTTCCGGCATCTTCTGCACTGCTCTAACAAGTTATGCTCCAAGATCACATACAGCTTTACTTTTTCATTCCAGATTGAATTATTTTATTAATGTGTCAATTTATCGACACACATACTTTTTTAATGTATGTACTATGTACTACTTTTAGATGACTTGAAATTAACCAAAAGAAAAATCAATATTTATTGACAAGTTCAACAAAACAGAGCCAGACTAACATTGCATATCTTTATTTATTCGTTCATGTACAATAATGTATTTTTGCAGCTGGAGTGTCAATATCCTATGTAGATTCAGAAGGTTTAAATGCAGACTAATCAAAAAACATAAAAAGTTTTCTTCCCCATGAACAATGGCCATTTTGACACTGCTGGGAACAATAGGCCTAATCAATGGAGGGCAGAATAGTGCACTGAACCTCATTGACGGATGGGTCTCTGTAGGCAAGGTGTCCATGCTAACAATGTTCTCACTAAATAATCAATCTCCAACCAGGGAATGTGATAACATATGGATAGGAAGTTCTAAATTTGTACTCCTCGATTCATGCGATATTACACGATAATAACACAGGAATAGCAATTACCCCCCCCCCCCACAACCCTCTTAGGCACTTATTGTATGTTGTACATCCTGGCACTTAATGTACACACTTATTGTATGTTGTACGTCCTTGCATTTAAAAATAATACTCAGCATCGTGCAGTATCTTATCCTAGCTTTCTTGTATATGTGGAATGGGGTAACCTTGCAATTATTTTTGCCTTGCACTTGGTTCTATGAACATCCCTACTGTACCGACAGCTATATACTGTTTCTTTTTCTTCTGGCAAATGTTCTTATTTTGAGTCGCTTTGGATGAAAGGGTCTGCTAAATGCCCTAAATGTAAATTTAAATAGCATGCACGAGAGGAACAATGTGAGACAGCCCCAGTGCCCTGGGAAGATACTTTTTAAACCACTAGAGTGGAGGGCATTATAAGGCCTATTGTGACAGCATTCTGACAGGAAGAAGAGAGAGGGGGTAACATAGCAGAACCCTACTGTCTGCCTGTATGGTATCTTGGCTAGACAGGGGACATGTAACTGCCTTATCGCTGGTCCACCTCAATTTATGGAGCAAGCAACCCACTTGTCTGCTATCGAGCTATTGTGTGCATGCATTACTTTTTATGGCTAATCTAATAAAATGTGAATTTGTTGCATGGCAGCTGGACCAAAGAAGAATGCAACATTTGTGTGATGAGATCTCAAAGGCTAGGCAGGGAACAAAGTTCAACGTTTGGCATGTGTTGATGGAATCATCTTATTGGATTTAACATTCAATTAATATCCAATGCAAGTGTATTGAAGGCAGTAATACAATTTAGTGTCTCTCAGCATTAATTTAGTCAGATTCATCAATGATGCACAGTTAAGGGATAAGATTTGCAGATAAATTGAATTTCCACCACTGTAATTCCAATATTGAGGCCTTGAATTGAAAACATTTCTCTGAGATGATTCATAGATTTAACTTTTTAATAATATTCATCATGTTCATAATGCTTGATGCTCATTAAGGTAAGTTGAACAAATGACCCTTGAATTACCTTCACACTTTTGACTTCCTGTCAATACAATTCCTACTCTCTGCTTCTGCATAATGCCAGACAGCGTTTCAAGCCCAGGAATAATTGTATGAAATCTAGTGTAAAGCCGAATGAAGCCCTGTCACAAATGTCTCGAAACTGAACTCTCAAACGTCTTAACACAAGTGCCTTCCCAAAAACCTGTTGAATGCGGCAGACCCATAACATCATTTCTTCCTCCACCTTTTGCAAGGCTGACACACGTGTAGGGAATCAGTCTCAGATCTGCTTCTCCGCTGCCTGAGATTAAGGATGTGGAACGTTGGAAAGGTTCTAAAGGGCTGGCATGGGTTCAGCCACAAACAGCTTTGGATATAAGTATGTCGGTAATTCCTCGAAAGTAATTATTCAGGACAAAGCTTTTTGTCCGTACAACACACTTCATAATAGAGCTAGGGAGAGGCTGAGCTGTCTCCATCTCTTTAGGGTGAGCGTTTCTGTTTCAACCGATTATTTATTCACACTCCTGCACCAGGCTTTGATTTAGGCAAAGCAAGCGAGCGTGTTTTGTGTGTCTGTCTCGGTGTGTGTGTTCATAATTGTGTGCTGTGTGTCTTTGTGTGTGTGACTATTTGTGTGTTGTGCATATTTGAGCGTCTGCGTAGTTGTGAAGATGTGTTTGTGAAGTCTCTCACACATTCCAAGTCATAATGGGATTTATACATTACCTAAATTCCCATGGAGGGATCTCCCTGAAATTGACACTCAGTAGACACGGAAGCCCTGCAATCGGTCTGCCGCCATCTCCCTACAAGCCCAATTAAAGAGCAGGGCTGGCCTACCTGCTAGTCTGCTGCTCGTTCATCTCTGTTTATCACCAGTGTTGTCCAGGCACGGCTGGACAAATCACGCTGGTAGAGGTTCCTGACACAGGGGCGCCATTTTCATTTTCAAGATGAAAGCAGGTGTTAGAGGGGTGTGTGTGTGTGTGTGTGTGTGTGTGTGTGTGTGTGTGTGTGTGTGTGTGTGTGTGTGTGTGTGTGTGTGTGTGTGCGCGCGCGCGCGCGCGCGCGCGCGAGGG
>OOFH01053316.1:0-11818 GCA_900323355.1 Merlangius merlangus | reverse complement strand
TTTGGTCTCATCTGACCACAAAACTTTCTCCCATGACTCCTCTGGATCATCCAAATGGTCATTGGCAAACTTAAGACGGGCCTTAACATGTGCTGGTTTAAGCAGGGGAACCCTCCGTGCCATGCATGATTTCAAACCATGACGTCTTAGTGTTTATTACCAACAGTGACCATGGAAACGGTGGTCCCAGCTCTTTTCAGGTCATTGACAGGACTTTTTTTCACGGCAGGACTTGTCCTGCCGTGTAGTTCTGGGTTGATTCCTCACCTTTCTTAGCATCATTGAGACCCCACGAGGTGATATCTTGCAATCGGGCTCCACTCCGATTGAGATTGACCGTCATGTTTAGCTTCTTCCATTTTCTAATGATTGCTCCAACAGTGGACCTTTTTTCATCAAGCTGCTTGGCAATTTCTCCATAACCCTTTACAGCCTTGTGGAGTTGTACAATTTTGTCTCTGGTTTCTTTGGACAGCTCTTTGCTCTTAACCATGCTGAATGTATGGGGTGGACAGGTGTCTTTATGCAGCTAACGACCTCACACAGGTGCATCTGATTCAGGATAATACAGTGGAGTGGAGGAGGACTTTTAAAGGCGGACTAACAGGTCTTTGAGGGTCAAAATTCTAGCTGATGGGCAGGCGTTCAAATACTTATTTTCAGCTGTATCACACAAATAAATTGTTAAAAAATCATAGATTGTGATTTCTGGATGTTTCTTTTTAGATTATCTCTAACACAGTGGACATGCACCTACCATGAAAATTTCAGACCCCTCCATGATTTTTAAGTGGGAGAACTTGCAAAATAGCAGTGTTCAAATACTTATTTTCTTCACTGTATAAATATATGATTTTTATCATATTCTCACTCAATTCTCCTATTTTAAATAAATATGAAATATATAAATATATAGGCTATATATATTTAATACATAATGTGACGAATACAAACATAACAAGAATAGGTATATAGGAATAAAAGATCATTTATTTGCCTACAGTACAAAAAGAACTAGGGTCATGGCAGCTTACAACCATGCAAACCCAATTATCCAAACCAACTTACACTGCTTAATAGCAGACCCACCTAGGCCAGACCACATCGTTGGTTCAGCACATTTCACACGTGTGGTTATGTGTGAAGGTAGAGTACACACACTATATTTCTGTATGTCTAACCCAAATCGTCCTTCTGCAGGTTCAGCCTCCAACTATGTACCTGCGGTCTGCAACGGTCGAGAAGTAGTGGACTCTACCACGTCCTCTTTGTGAGAGATCCATTCCTGTCCCCGTCCTCAACCCCAAGCACAAGATTTCCCGTTACATTTGAATAATGTCTCTCTATAAGCCAGGCGACCTATGAGAGATAGCCCGCAGTCAACGAGGTACATTCAACCCTTAAGCTTGTCGTGTAGGCCGACGATGGCGCCAATACATTTTTTTAACTGTGAAAGCTTCCTTAAAGAATGTACATCAGTGAAAACCGCCCTGTATAGATCTAACATGCCGTGAACTCCTTGGTTTAAAAAATATAGTTATAACGGTTGAATGCATTGCAACTTGTCGTGAGAAGTTTTGTCTGCCGGCTGGCTGGGAAGCCATCCTTATTTAATACAGAAACAAAATGGTCTTTACATTGTTGTGAATAGGATCCAAACGCTATTAGACGGATATGACTAAAAGACTGCTATTGAACTAAGCTGAGCCATTCCTTTGGAACAAAAAAAATGTGAGTAACATCATGTGAAAGTTATCAACCTAGACAACTAAATATAATGGAAATTGTTTTAATGTAGCCTGTGTAGAGATGTCTGTGAATTTTTGTAATTTATGTAAATAAAAATGTTTTTCTTTTTAATATTAAACCATAAATTATGTTTTGTGTGCTCCTGAGTGGACTGTGATTTAAACATGCAAGACATGCCATGCTTCCCACTTAGATGAGAACACACCGGCTGTGCATCAAACGTCAGTTTCTCACTAATCTTACCCGGGAGAAAGTAAGACCATAGCTGACAGGTCGTAACAATTCACCTTAAAACACTCGAGCATCCAACAGTACTCCTGAATTTGGTGAAAGCATCACCAGGTTTGGCATTTAATGACTCAGGCAGGATTTTTACATAAATTGCAACTTACTTCTTCCTCTACATCCACGTCATTCTGATGCATTTATTGACAAAGCTGTGAAAAACACACCCCTACGCAGCACACGCACAAGTTGTTACCCTCACGCATCACCAGGGAATGCTACAGCTAAATATATCCAGGAAACTGTAGGCTGAAATCTGTGTAGCGTGAACGTTATTTCCGTTTCCTTTATTACAAAAAAAAAAAAAAAAAAAAGATGAAGAAACGGACAGTTCAGTCAGAGTGGGTGTTTATAGACTTTTAATTTAGAAAAACATTTGAATAAATCTGTTATTCTGTAGCAGGGGGCTCTTGCTGCACGCTCCGTCTCTTCAGGGGAATGATATAGATGCCGTTCTTCGCCTCCTTCTGTCTCCACCATCGGCCCAGCCTTGGGAAAAAATTATATAGAGCGACGTTAGTTTGGCACTGAGCAGAGACCGTTATCCAAGGTTACCCTTCACCAATGTGTGAAATCTAATTAAAGCCAACAAAAAAGGTGCATGTCTGGGTTGAGGGCATCTCGCTCCAGGATGATTACAGTTGGGCTGCGGCCATCGAACCCGGGTCTTCAATTGGAGAGCACTGGCGTCCAGTGTGGAGCGAGACTCATCCAACGATTCCATCGCCATCACATCCCTTACAGCCACAATGTATTTCACCCTGAATGCTACGCAACGTCTTGTACCTGCTGCAACAGGTAAACGACCACGACGCACACTGCATCATCAGGAGTGTGGGCAAGCTGAACTTTAAGCCGTACCAGATGACTTATGTTTCAGGGGCCCCCCCCGACGCCGGGGAGAAAAGGTCTCCGTAACGCCTGCTAAAGGGCAGCCATCACCTTTTTATAATCAGCCGAGGAACCACACGGCAAACAAACAATGCAGCCACAGCAGAGACGGACCCATGCCATCCATCACACAGTCACATTGAAATGAGTTTGGGATCAATGTCTAATAAAGGAGACCTTCATAAAAGGCTTGATGCTGATATCGGGGAAATAAGAGGCCTCAAAGTGAACGGACTATACAACAAATTACTGTATGGGAAACGGAAATTAAAAGGGGAGACGTCCGTCACGCTTGGCTAGTTTCTAATAGCCGAGTACTGATTCTGTCCCCCCCCCCCATCACAACACGCATATGAAGCATTACTCCTGTATAAAGAACTGGCAATTATGAAAATTAAGAAGAAAAAAAATATCTATTTGAGTATTGCCCTTCAATTAGGAAACACTCGACGTGCTACAGAGACATGCCAATGGTCTGATGACGTGTGGGAGGGAGCCACCCATTAGAAGCTGCTCTCAGAGTGGCTGGGTCACATCAGTGGAGCCCACAGCAGAAGGCTGCCGGAACGATAACCAACAGCTCAGGGGCGGGGCCTCCCAGAGGAGGGCCGCACTCTGATTGGCTCAGACAGGCTGATGGCAGAAGACCACCTCAACTCTGGCTGCGACAACTACTAAAGAATGAGGTTGGTTTAGGGTCAATAGGAAACACTTCTGGGCTAGATGTGTTCCAATGCCTCCGTTTGTTTCGAAAGAACCCTGCCAAGTCGCAGAAGAAAAGTATACATGCAAGTTCTGATCAAATTAGGCATGGCCATCATTATGAGTTTTAGAACGGAAACGTGTTGCTCCTGGCGAGGTCAGAGACTCTTCACATTCATTCAACTGGTAATTTGAGTCCCAATATGGTCCCTAGTTGATGGAGGGTGAGAACACGTCATGTTGCATGCAAGCCCTCTCTTGCCCAGACGGTAAGCACTACACTGATATGCATGAGTAAACAGAACACGGCCCCTTCAAAAGAGACTGCGAAGGGAGAGAACGGATAGTGCCACCTAGTGGTGCAGAAGGGTGCTGGTTAGTCTTTAGATAGGGTTACCTGTGCTCTTGTCCGACGCCCGCCACCAGGAACTTTCCAGAGGCGGAAAACTCCAGGCTGTTGATAAATCCAGGCTAGCCACAAATAAAAAAGGAAAAATACACGTTAAATACATATTGTATCAAAACACAATTGTGGTCTTCCAAAAAAAACAAAAAAACAAAAAAAACATGGGCGCTGCCTTAATATAGAACTAGACAGGCATGGTTCTACAGTTATTCTTTATAGCCACTAGCAGGGAGAATGCTTGCTGCGAGGCGGGAAGGAGGGAGGGTCTGGGCTCACCACTGGCACACTGAAGAGAGGGTGCAGGGACCGGAAGCCCTGGCCGCACGCCCACACGTGGACCTCAGAGTTGTTGGAGCCTGGCGGAAACACAATTGAGGTTGGTTCAACAGCTGGCCCATTGTCGCAAATGATTGAACAAATGATTAATAATGTACAACCTCCATGCGCCAATGTACATGACAAAAAGTCAACCCTTATTCATAGAGAAAATGGCTGAGTGAAGGCTCTGAAAGAATCTCACAGCCTGAGGCACCTGAGGCTACGGTGTCCGAGTTGTGCAGCGCCGCCACCGAGGCCACCCAGTGGGGCTGCTCCAGGCCCGCCTCGCCGAAGCTCCCGTGGGCCACCTTCACCGTGCTGAGAGGCTTCTTCTTGTTCACGCTCCACACGGAGACAGAGCTGGGCGGGGGGGGCAACAATGAGGGCGAATGCCGAGGGAAAAGACACTAGACGGCAGTATTTATATTCGGTGGTACAGAGCGGATATCAGAGCAGGTCTTACCCGTCATCTGATCCTGTGATCATATGCTCCTCGTTGATCAACTGGATGCAGTCGATTGATCCCCTGCAGGGGAACCCAGGCACCGCAGAGCTGGTTAGGTTTATGCAGGGGTAGGTTGCATACATGGACCAGTTTGGTTCACTTTCAATTAAAGATGGTCTGTTAGATTGTGCCTACCATTAGACATAATGCCACATGTTAACATAATACAAGACTAAAAAAGACAATGGAAAGATTTCCCCAGAGGGGGGCAGTGCGTAGACAAAACGCTGATTGCAAAACAAGAAAGAAAACATTCTTATTCTCAAAAGTCACCAAGGCTCAATAAATGTGCCCCGATAAGGAAGCGACCTGGCTACGTTATAACAACTTCTCCGTCTTGTAGGGTTGGGGGGGTTGGCACTAACCCGTGGCCGTGGAACACCAGCTGGGACTCCTCTGTGATCTTCCAGACCCTCACGGAGTTGTCCCGACCCCCCGCCGTCACGCAGCGCTCGCGGCTCAGACAGTCCAGACCCGTGATGGCGTCCTGGTGCCCGAAGCTGCAACACACAACCACGATCAGGATGGAGGACATGCGACGGCGGACCCTTCGCGGACGCTGGGCTTTGGAACGGAGGGAGACACTCACAGGGTCTCCACGTAGGCGTTTTCGTCCACGTTCCACACCTTGACGGAGCGGTCGTGGGAACCGCTGTAGAGATCGTGGCTTCCCGTTCTGAAGGAAAGGGCCTACAAGCAAAAAGAGATTCCATGCAAGTGTCATGAGGAGTCCTGGTTCCTTTTGCAAAGCCACAAAGTACAATGATGTTCAAAAATAAAAACCACACCTTTTTCTTTGTTCAGATATGCAGAAATATTCTAGAAATCAATCGTGACAGCTTACCGAGACGGCGCCCCTGTGCCCTTTGAGTTTATAGAGTTGTTTACACGTGTCCGGCTCCCAGATTATGATTGCTCTGTTCATGTCTCCACTGGCCTGTAACAGAGAAAGAGTGGCCATTCAATTCCTATCAGTTCCACAATTATTTTGTCGTTTGTCATTTCTGAGCGTCCTTGGAATAAATACTCACCAGGTACTTTCCATCCGAAGAGATAGCCATGCACAGGACTTGCGTGGTGTGGCCTCCGTGGCGAGCCTCCGTTCCTTTCCTTCCCCCCTTGATTGTGTGCAACTTCTTTCCAGTCTCAATGTCCCCTGAAAATAATATATACACACAATTATTGACTTGACCTATAAAAAGCTCACATCGTGTAGGGCAGCATGGCATTAATTCAGGTGCATACTCACATTTGATTATGGAGCAGTCTTTAGAACCAGAAAAGATGAACTTTTCGTCAGGCGAGATAACCAGACAAGTGACTGGGAGTTGATGTCCTCTTAACACACGGATCTCAGAGGCGTCTGGTGCCAAGAGCTAACAGAACAAAAAAGGGGGGCCAAACGTTAACATGTCATCGCCTTCATGGACGTCTGCTTAAGTACTCAACCTAGCATAGAAACAAGTGATTGGAAGGAGATTCTATTCACACTTACATCTTTGGCTATACACCGCTGAAGTTTTCCTTTCTGTTCAAGCTGCAGGGATACATAGTACAAAAAATTAAACCTTCCATATAGGCTCCGATGTTTAAACCACATCCAGCAAACAGACAACTGAAAAATACTTACAAGCTCCTCTTGTAGCCTACCAGCAACCAATTCAGTCTCAAACGATACTTGCTCCGCCTTTTTCTCCTCTAGGAAGTGGAGGAGACGCAGACAAGGAATTTTAAGTTGAAGATAAGTCTGACTGCAACAACATGCACTTGACCATGTGATAATGTGCGATAATATACACCGAGAATTACCTTCTTCCCTCAATTGATCAAGATACACCTTCGCCAATCTGAGCTTTTTTTCTTGTGGGGTTTCATCGAATTCGTCCTCATCCCCTTCTCTTTCGTTTTGGTCTGCAGTGCTGTTTTATGGAATAAAGCAATATTAATTAAATACATCTGGTTATGGAGGACCAGTGACTGTATAACCGTATTATCTTACCTTTCTGTCTCAGATTCACTGGAAATCTCTTCGTTGTGTTTTGAGTTGGGTTTCTTCGCCCGACTTTTGCTATTGCTTCCAAGATCTTCATCGTTCTGCTGAAGTATAGAGGGGTTTTATTTAAAGCAAGTTAATACTACTGCAAGTTTCAGATGGTTAAACAACCGATTGACAGTACAAAGTAAAATATCAAAATACAGAAAAGCCAGGTGGCCGTTCTCACTGTGCATGAGCAATAATGCTAATTCGTACATTTACCTTGCGTTTAGACGTCGCTAAACTGTGTCCTTTCTTTGGAAACGCCGAGTCGCCGGTGTTCTTAATAAAGAACGTAGACGCCATTATGAAACACGATATCAGGCAATTATACCCAAAACTTTACTGCTGAAATTATTTCAACGAGTCAACGTGAGCCCACATGTGTGCTTTTCAACCAAACTTGATATAGGAAACATGCCTTCGGCGTCGCTGATTGGTTGATACTCAGCTATGAATTAACCCCGCCCACAATGTGAGCCTCATGTCCCGCCTTTAGTTGAAACACATACAAATGATTGGACAAGCAAGACTAAAACGCGTGATCTTAATTTCTATTGGCTAGAGGTCGAAGACCTTTTAAACAGGAAACGGGTACAGAGACAAATACTTCCCTCGAACATTGCGTGCATACAAAAGTGTTCCGTACATAATTGGAAAACGGAAAATCACAGTACACATACACGTTATATACATTAGCAACGTATTCAGTCATCTATAAACACATTATACATAATTTACTTGTATTTAACGTGAAGATTTTATTACGCACAATACAAAATCGAACTAATACCATGCCGAGGTCTATGTACTGCACTACTGCAGTACTACCACTTCCTTTACTACGCAGTATTTCCATGTACTGCGTGTCTTTTGTTCCTCAACGCTTATCTATACTTAGCACACCGAAGTCCAACCGATTTGCCAGGTGAGCTCACTATTAATCCGCAGAAAGGAAAGATATGCAAATATGGATAAATGGAGGAAAAATACCTTTTAGAAACGTGAAATAGGGTCCACTCAAGAGCAAGGTGAGGTCTGGAAGGAGGGGCGGTGAGGTGCAGGGGGTGGAGGATGCTAAGTAACTTTTTATTCGAATTAGATTCAAACTAGACCGTCTTTTAGGTACGAGTGGGGAAAAAGGTGTGTTTAACTTTCGATCTCCCGGGAATGAACGACAGATGTGTATATGTGTTTTCAGGAGTGTATGCTCATGCCACCCAAGAGGGAGACTGTTGCGGCCACCAACCCAACGCCAGTCAAGATGATGAAGATCGCCACGGACGCTCAGGACTTTGTGTGTGACCCGCTGGAGGATAAGTACAGATTTTCGGAATGCCCCAGCTACTCACCTTTCGCTCATCAAGAGGTTCCATCTTTGTTTTGCTCAGCAAAATATTTTTTTTCAGTCAAAGTGAAATGTCCTGGCATTTTTTTTAATAACCCAAACAAACTCATTACTTTTGACTTGAGCAGAGCGAACCTGCCGCTTTTGAAGAAGAAGATGGAAGTCCAGGGATTCGAACCGACACGATTAGCCTCCTCATGAAAATAGAGCAGCTACAAGCACAGCTGAAATATGAACGCAGATGTCGGATTCTGGCCGAGAGGGAATTGCGAGAACTAAAAGGTTGGCAATGGTTCCTTTTGGCATTGGATGAGTGATGTGATTTTTTTAATAAACAAATTCATAGATCATGTAAATCAAATTCTAAAATGATTAATTCGGACTTCGTAACTCTTTTTTATTCTTTATGGTTCATTCTTATCTATCAAATGAACTATATTTTGAGTAAAGCTCATTATTCCTCCTCCCTAAAAGTTGTATAAGTGAGTTTATTGTTGGGTTATTATCTATAATAACACATAATATATTCACAGAGATGAACGGCCTTATGCTCCAGATGAGACATACGGCACATGAGCTGCGGGCCACACTGGACCAGGTCCGTCAAGGGACCAGCGATGCTATCTCATCACAGGGCCTGGCAGAAGAAGAAATCTCCTTGGTTACAGACCCAGAGGGAGAAATGAGAATACCGTACCACATAGCTGAGGTGAATGTCCATACAAACTTTTCTCCAACTTCAACTTCAATTGAAGATATTTTTAAATGTGAATCAGTGTCAGTCAAGGAATCGAATGCTTATAACCAATATTTCTATTTTGTAAATCAATGTTTGCTAATGATTCACCACACAATGAAGTCCTGATGAAGGACGGTGAAACGTAGTCTGTGAAGTATGTTACCTATAAAGAAAAGCCCATGGCAGTGGTCGGAGGCCAACCGTTTCTTCTCGTTCCCAGGAGGACAGTAACTTCCTATACCTTTCGGAGAGCCTGAGGGTGCCCCGGAACCTTTACGAGCGCATCTCGGAGATCTCCGACTTCCGGAAGTACACGTCGGCGCTGCTGATGATGCTGTTCGACAGGGAGACCCTGGCCACGCACTCGCTGCAGGGCCGGCGCACCAACGTCACCGGGGATGAGTGTCAGAAGCCCCAGCTGCCCCCGGAGATCCTGAGCAGTATTATCGGTGCGTAGAACGACGTGGTGGTTGGGGCCGTTTTTGGAGGGCTCTGCTGAGGGGGAAAAAAAAGTCCCGGAGGGTTAAAGGGCACCTATTATACCAACAGTTGTGAGTGTGATTAGCCGTTTCAAGTTTTGAAAATCCTGTCTCTTCTGACCTCACAAGTGGGCCTGTCCACCTAGATGTGTGCTGGATAGATCAGTCTACCAGCCTACCAAGTGGACTGCAGCAAACGTTGCACTTCTATCCGTCATACACCTAGGTAGACACACTTGTGATGTCAGAAGAGGCCGATTATCAAAACAGCTTGTAAGCGTTAATCACACTCACAATATGTCACCTTCTAAGAAAGATTGGTATCTTTAATGTATGTCCTTCCATCTGACTTTTGTCCTTTTAGATCACGTGGGGGTCAAGTTCGCCGTGGACGGTAGCCAGATTAAGACGGCGATCCGAACGAAACTGAACAATGAGGACAAATTATTGAAAAAGAGGATGGGGATTAATAAACAACAAAATGTGTTTGGTCCAAGCTCTAGCTTTGAGCACAACTCTGAACAGAATGCCGAGGGGCAAAGCACTGAAAATGATTAATCCCTCCATATTGATAGGTCTATTTTTTTTGTGTCTTGTTCACAAGTATTAAATAGCAGATAGCTATGTAAGTAGATGGTTTTTTGATGGATGCATTTAGAATTGAAATAATGGTATTTAATTAATGTTTAGATTATAGCTCTTTATATATTGAATTTACAACTAATTATACAATGTTAAAATTGACAAGCTGTTATTTGTAAGAAGGTTTCTGGTTGGAGGCCTGCTGGTCTTCAGACCAAACCCACCATAGATATTGCATTCGTTAGGACAACGTTAGAATGCAGTTTTTGAAATGAACTATTTTTCCTAGCTATTGAAAAGTGTAAACTCATCAATGGTACTGTAATGGACATCACTGTGGACAGAGTATTTAGTAGTTTTGATTATTGCTAGATTTTATCTACTCAATACAATATATTATCAGTCAAGTCTATGTAACTTATAGAAATGTGATAAACAATAGAGGGCTATCTATGTTTTCTAGCCACATGGGCATTGCATATAGACGGGTAGTACTGTGTTGCTGGAACGATTAAATGTCAGTACAAATAATGTGTTTGGAAATGTGTTTTGGTGCTTCCTCTGTCACACTGTATGCACATTCGGTCTGTCTGGCTATCTCGAGGTCCAATAAACAGGTAATATATTTATATTCTATCAACAAACGGGCCTGTGTGTTTTCTTGCTTCCAGCCATCATGAGATTCACTTTGGGATCCTTGGGTTGGGTTTCATCACTGAAGGGAGTGCTGAGATTCATATCCCTGAAGAGAGTGGACTGAAGCGAGTGCTGAGATCATATACTTGCAATCTTGAACCTTCTAACCCCATGGATTACGAACCGACATGGGGAGTGTGGCCTTAATCCTCCTTGAATCATCCTAATAAATAAACTAGTTAAGTTAAGTCATTAGGATGGTCATAAAACGTACCCTAGTTTTGGGGGACCCCATGTATTGCTGGATATGTTACACCTTTATGTTCAGGATGTATATATTTATTTCCCATCCACATTGATACTTCAAAAGAGGTCAAACCCGGCCAAAAGTGTCACAAGACAGGGTAGGCTGAATACAACAACAAACAAAGGTTACTCATCTGACCTGGAAGGAGCCTCTGTGTCTCCAGGCTCTCCCAAAGAGGGAGACCTCATGGAGATGCTGCTTGTTTGAGTTCTTAAAAGGACAGTCATCTTGAAAGCTCTTTTCGATCTGTCCGGCCTCTGGCTGGCCGGCACACAGCACAATGGATTTTGACCTGCAGTACAAACTAATGCAAAGTATTATAGACATTCGTTGAATAGAATAGCAGCCATCCATGAATGACTGCACTACTGTCCATGTTTTAAAGATCATTAAAAAGAACATATATCATGTTTGTGTATCATTTTGTTTTTGAGGGCTTGCCCACTTTCAGAAAACACAGAACAGGCCTGCAGTTATGGAGCCTGTGTACAGAGTGTGACTGTCAGTACCACTGCTATCACATGAAAGAAAGTGTGTGTGTGTGTGTTATGTTAAAGTTCAACTTTATTTGTCACATACAAACAACATGTACAACTGGTAGTGAAATGCTTATCTTTTCCTGCTCCTTAGAATGTGTTTGGAAAGAATTAGAGTGGTTGAAATAAATACTAGCACATAAATAAAAGCAAAATGAAGTAACAGGAAGTAATCAGGGTACAGATTGTTTTTGTGTGTGTGTGTGTGTGTGTGTGTGTGTGTGTGTGTGTGTGTGTGTGTGTGTGTGTGTGTGTGTGTGTGTGTGTGTGTGTGTGTGCGTGCGTGTGTGTGTGTGTGTT
>OOFH01053306.1:0-11198 GCA_900323355.1 Merlangius merlangus | reverse complement strand
CAACGACACCCTTCGAACTGCGAGGTAAAAGTTGTGGCGAGGGTTCAGGGGAAATCTTCGTAGATTCCCTTGTGGATGCATGGTTCTTGACGCTCAAAACAGCAAGATATAAACGGCTGTATATTAATAGCTCCAAGCCAGTTGGTATTAGATCCAGTTATTAGCAAGCGCCACCCCATCCATCACATGACATGGCTTTACTTTTTAACCCAAATAAATTCTTTCTATTTGTTTGTGGACGTGTCGGTGAATTGTAGACCTACGGGTCATTCGTCATAAGCGACAAGGTTCCAGTCCCGGCCGGGGCGTTCGGGCACGCTCCTCCTATAGTCCCGCGAGACAGCGAGAGAGGGGCTGCACCGTGGGTTACGACCCCCTGCGCGGCGCCCCGTCCCGTCCCAGCTGTCAGCTGCGACCGCGCACCGTTTTTGACGTGCCCGGGAACCATGGCGTCCAGCGAGGACGACGGAGCGGTGGACGAGAAGGAAACAAACAACAGGAGGAGAAACCGAGGAGCCATCGCCACCGCATGGCTCACCTTCTACAACATCGCCATGACGGCCGGGTATGTCGTGGACTATCGTGGATTAATTACTTTGGCGGTTCCGCTGCCCTCGACAAGTCCCACCGCCGCGCCGTCGCTCTGCATGAGAGAAACGACGCGTTGCTGTTTATAGTACGCTGCCGGACGGCAGAGTCCCCCCTGGACCCTTCACTGGTCACACCTCTGACCCCCCGCGACCAAAAGTGAACAGTTAACAAGTCGATTTGTGAATGTGTCCATGTGAGTCAGGGGTACGAGGAGTCAACCTGCAGTTTTTATTTCAGCTGTACAGCCGGGGGCCAGCTATTGACGCCGGCCAAGCCTCTCCAAATAGGGCGGGCTGTGCGCGCGTCACCGTCACGGCCCGATCCGCTGCCGACAGTTGCAGTGATAAGTTTAGACAGCCCCCTGACACTGGAGCCCGCCTCGAAGAAAGGGAAACGCTACATTGGCACATTTTAATCGGCGCATAAATTTGATGTAGGCTACATTGTAAAACACCACACCGTTACGCACGGTGTATGCATACTGTGCGCGGGGATACGCAAAGAGATGTTGGGAGACAAACAGCCGTGATCCGTTTCCCTGCATCTGAAACCCGGCAATAACAATCAACAAGTAATGACACACCGAGCCAAGCCCTCTGCCGATGTCCCAGTACTGTTTGTTAAATTAAACGAACTCGTTGACTTTTAAGGTATAGGCCTAAGTCACTTGACTCTAGATAGAATGCAATTTGGAATGGCTGAAATGAATGAGCACCATTAAGCTACAATGGATATTACTAGGAACTTTCAACTTGAACAAGCAGAGAGCGGCAGTGATCCTGTGATCATTTTTCTGACCATAATGATTGATTTTCTTTGTCTGCCTAGGCCTGAGAGCATATGCAAGGCCATTATCATTACAGTTGTAGGCTATGTAGTTTCAAAGCATCTACTGTATATTGGGACAATCTTGACATGTCGTGGCTCAAGCCTTGTAGATTTTAAACGCATGCGCTTTGCTGCTTCCTAATGAATGCCATCTAAAGATCATGTCTCCTGTTTGCCAGAATATTACTAATAGTTTGTAAAGCCCTAAAGGGTGAAAGCACTTCAGGGTTTAGGGGTTAGGGTTAGCACCATAGCACAGTGTATGACTTCAGATGGTCTAGTGTTAGGCACTGAAGCATGGGTAAGAAGCCTCGAGAGTTAGGGCTAGGCACAATAGCACAGGAAAGCGCTTTCAATGGTTAGGCACCATAGCACGGGGAAGCGGCTTCAAGGGTTATTAGTTAGGCACCATAGCCCTTAAGCACTGTATTTTATTGATTGCCCATTAAAAGTGTGAAGGGTGCTTTATAGATGAAACTAACCTTGCCTTCAGTCAATCATTACTCACTGAGGCGATGTGTTGTTTTCCGCTTACCTTGCTTTGTGGTTCTGCAGGTGGCTGGTTCTAGCCATCACCATGATGAGGTTCTACCTCCAGAAAGGAACCCACAGAGGGCTCTACAGGAGCATAGCTAAGACCCTCAAGTTCTTCCAGACCGCTGCCTTAGTTGAGGTGAGGAAATACCATTCATAATAAAAAATGCATTATAGTTTAAAATGCCCATATCTTCCAGTACTTACAATATCTTTGTGTCTGCTTGCAGGTGGGACACTGCGCCATTGGTGAGTTTTCAATAATGCAGTTTCTGCGAAAACATATTTATTGGAAGTGTATTGCTTCTTTATATAGAAGTGTATTGCATTCATTTGTGGAAATGGGTGTTCCTGTAATAAGTAGATACATGTTATGCGAAAACAAATTGTTTCCCCAACCAAAAGATTTTAATATGCTACAGTAGTGAACATGAAAGTCATGAAAATATTCTGGCTGTAGGTATCGTGAGGACGTCTGTGATTGTGACCGGGGTTCAAGTGTGCTCAAGGATCTTCATGGTTTGGTTCATCGCAAGCAGCATAAGACAGGTGAGGAGAAATGATATCTATTATCTACATCGCTTTATATTATGAAGTATCAATTTTTTAAACTCAAGAACATGAAAACGTATGAAACAGACCAGCTGTTTTCTTGTGGCAAACTTTTATATTTATTTTAAAATAACAACGCTATCTGGAAACTATGTTCAGGTCCAGAGTGAGGAGAGTGTGATTCTGTTCTTGGTGGTCTGGACGGTGACGGAGATCAGCAGATACTCCTACTACACCTTCAACCTGCTGCACCAAGTCCCTTACTTCATCAAATGGGCCAGGTGGAGTGTGTGTGTGGGGGGGAAGTGGTTCCCAACCTCTGGCTCACGACCCCATTTCGGTCCACATTTTTGATGAAAATTGCAAAAATTGCAAAGAAATGTTAAATGTCCTGTAAAGATCACCCACATACAACTAGACCTGCCTCATATTCATACCCCATAAATTACCCCAAAAAAGGTATGGGTTGGGAACCACACAATGCCGTTGTGTGGTTAGCGTGGGATAGTCGCCGTGCCAAACATTGCATGTCAGTTAGGGTTGTGGCCGTAGATGTCATGCTGCTTGTTGACCCCTGGCATGCTTCCGACACGCACCCAGACAGAAAGTAGGGTCAAATGCGTGTATTAATTAGCACTGGGATGAGCATAACATTTGCGTATTTGTCCACCAATCTACATACTCCAGGCAGCACCTAATCCCGGCATGCACCTCTTCTGCTCCGACAACCCTTATTAAAACATAAAGGAGGAACGTCTTTGAGTGTCTGATTGGTCAGCTGTCTGATGGTGACTCTATCCCACATCTGAATATGTTACTGTTGATGAACGCTTAGCTGGAAGAAGCTGATGAGATAGCAGTGTCAGTGGCTAGTGAGAGGCATATCAATTTGCTTGGAGTGACAAGCTAGAGGATAGCAACGTACTAGCAGGGACTAGAGAAAGGCTAGCAAGGAGCTTACAGCGACTAGCGAGATGTTAGCAAGAGGCTACAGGAGGCATGGCATAATATTTGGTGATTAATTAATTAGTCAGTCAGTCAGGAAATCACTCAGTAGGCATGCCAGCTATCTGTGAGCCACTGCTCTGGATTGTTAGCGTTGTGGCATACTGTTGCTATTCTCTCCACCCCCTTCTCCCCTGAGACCCAAGGGTGGGAGCAGGTGAGGCCCCTTCAGCTGCTCCTGTTTCTTTAAGACCATCTGTCTTAGTCGTGGAATGCTGGCCTATAATTTCTCCTTCTGGAAAACGCTCAGCAGAGTCTCAGCACTGTCTTGAACGTAGTTTTAAGAATGACTTTTGACCCCACCCCTGAAATAACAGCGTTGTATAGATAAATCTGTACCCTACCAGACGTATCTTTGTATTCACCTAAAAATTATTAGTCTTCTGATAAGACTCCTTTCCGACGCTACATAGTTTCCTGTCAGAGCTCCAATCTCTTCAGTCTGGACTCCCTGCTGGCTGGGCTCCATACCACCTTTTAATGCACATGCGCACACACAAAACCTCCCTAATTTCTCATAAACACACCCCTCCCCACCTCATCCTCCCATGTCTATCCTTCACTCTGCGTATTCAATAAGAATAATGTGGAGCAGACAAGCCTCTACCGGGACTGTATTGCACTCTTCAGGGAATAGCTAGGTTGTAGTTTTATGATGTAGTAGATCATCCAACTGGCTTGAGTCCTCAATCTACACCCGTTACCTAAAGACAATCCTATTTGACGGTCATACCCATAGCCCTATGATAGGCTACATACATGCTGTGCAACAAACATGCAAGGCTGGGCTACATCCAGGTAGAGACTAAACTAGGAACAACACTAGGAGCAAAATTGCTAGGTCGTATCAATGATATATTAAATACACACCATACTACATTCAACCTATAGTAAATCCACACTAGGCTAGATGCATGCTGAGCAACAAACATGCGCGGTTTGGCTACATCCAGGGTCGGCAGCAGCATAAACAAAGACTGGGAAGAATCATATTGGGCTACATACATGCTAGTCTAAATTAACAGTGGTCTACAAGCACGCTATACCAATTAGGGCATTACGCAGACGCTTTTATCCAAAGCGACTTACATCGGTTAATTGACATATTGACACACCGACAGCAGAGTCAACCATGCAAGGCGACAGCCGGCTCGTCCGGAGCAGTTAGGGTTAAGTGTCTTTCGGTTACAAGACAACTGCCCTACCTCCTGAGCTAAGCTGATCCACCATACAGACCCGCTAGACAACATCAACGCTTAGCTACATACATTACGTGTGTTTTACTTCACAGTACAGTAACCTATAAGGGTAGTGTTTCCCTTGGCTCCAGTTGGTGGATTCATTACCGCACGGTTCTCCTACCGAATTCTGTTGGTTCACTCCATCCAAAAACACCTCACCTCTCTTCTCCTACCTCCCTATGTCCTGTGAACACTGCTGCCAAACGCCCCACCGAGGACCCCTAAGGCATATTTTTAAATGAATTCATCATGTTGTTATCGCTACAAGGAGGAAAGGCCTATTTGTAGCTTGCCGGTTAGGCCTATATTTGACATTTGCATGCTGGTAGTCTACTATTGTAACAAAACATGAATGTTCCTATGTTGGTGTTGGGAGTCTTGAATCTGTTATTATATGCAAATAAAATTTTAGAAATGATGTTCTCTGCTGATACAAGTGTCATTCGATTATGACCAATGTGGGAAAAAATATACTTCAGAAAAAGTATTTAAAGCTTGTTTAACTAAAAAGATTTTGACAACGAACAAAGTAGGACAAATTAGTATTGACTTACAACATGCCCGATTCAAAAAATAAATAGCTAATACTAACCAAAGTGTATGTTTAGATTTTTGGTAATCCTCTTATATGTGTATAGAAGTATAAAAGTATTCCCATCTGATCTGAGGTATAGAGGTATTTCACACAGTACTAACAACAGAATCTCTGCTCTCGTTACACTAGCACTAGATTGTGTGTTGAGGGTCCTAACACTCTTCCCTATGCTCCAGGTATAACCTCTTCATCGTCCTGTACCCACTGGGGGTCGTGGGAGAACTGTTAACCATCTACGCCGCGCTTCCTATTGTACGACGCACGGCTATGTACTCCCTCCGCCTCCCCAACAAGTACAACGTCTCCTTCGACTACTACTACTTCCTCATCATCGCCATGCTGTCCTACATCCCACGTAAGAACCGCTTTCCAGCCCGCCGTCGGTCAAACGAAGCAGCCGTAGACGTGGCCGTATTTATGACGCTTTTATCCAAATCGACCTAGAGTGAATTCAGATACACGTCATCATGGAGCAGGTAGGGGTTAGGAGACAACTTGCTCTAGGATGCCTACAGTTTAGGCTGGAGAAATTGGGGGATCAAACCCAGAGTCTTTTGGTCAGGGGTCGAACAACCCTTGCCAAATCCCTATCTCCACTATAACCCTTTCTGGAGTCGCTTGTGTTATGATTAACTAATAATTTATGTCTATAGAACTCTTGGAGCGCACACCTTAAAATCTTCTATTTATGTATTATTTATCTTCTTAATCGTCTATTTATGTATCTCTCCCTTGATTTAATCCAGATACTGTTCAATCTTTGTCGGCTAAACAGTATTGTAGCCAAAACATATTTTAACCATTTTTACAGCTAATCCGGTTATTTTGCATTAGCAGTAAATCATAGTAGCGTCGAATATGACCTTCTGAGAACCTTACTGCTCGGATTTGTTATAGAATGTGTGCAAACCTTACTGTCTGTGGTTCCTCTGAGAACGTGCGTGGACCTGACCGTGTGTGGTTCTTCTGCAGTGTTCCCTCAGCTGTTCTTCCATATGCTGCGCCAGCGAAGGAAGGTCCTTCACGGGGAGGTCATTGTTGAGAAGGACGACTAGCTGCTCACCCCCTGCTCCCCCTGCCAATGGCCTGCAGAGCCTACTCACCTTCAGTACCATCTCCACCTCCACCCTGACCACAACCATCTCAACCCTCCCAACCACCTCTACCAGCAATCCCTGTCTCAATAACCACCTCTTTCACCATTCTTAACTCCTAATCCCCCACAACCTCCACCATCTCCCCCACCAGAACAATCCTCACATGCAATATCTCCATCCTCATCACCACCTCCTCCACCAATATCTTCATCATCTCCACCCGGCCTTCCTGCCCATTTCGTCCCAACAGATCCAAGTTGATAAACCGAGGACATTCAGCACCACCAAGACAACACCACCACTTCTTTAACTACCATATCAACTACCATATCATGGAAATTTAGCAAAGAGGTACAGACCATTGGTCCCTGAAGCTCACCCCAAGACAGCACTCTGGTACCCCCAAATCGGATTACCTTCATCCCGTGGAAACACCTGTTACGTCCCGGGAAAAAAGTCTTGACCCTCGCACCACACCTTCAGTCAGCTCCTCTCAAGCCACAGCTTAGGCCGCTTTCACCCTGCACACGTCCGTCAACGGATCTCATTGACTTTGCATGGGGTGCTCTCGAAATGCATTGTGGGTCAATCCGTTCCGTCAGCTCCGTTGCCTGCGTGAAAAAGTTGAGAAATGTTTAACTTTTCAGGCAGCAACAGATCCGTTGGCCAATGAGATCGCGTTACCCATTGGTCAGACACGCCCCCCGTCATCCGTCGGCAGACGTGTACAGTGTGAATGCAGCATAAGGTCACCACACAGCCTCAATGAAAACCCTTCTCAGCTTCAATCCCATCACAGATGTGGTGTCACGCCTGACATATCTTCAGTCAACCCCCCTCACATCACAGCTTCAGTCAGCACCCCTCACATCACAGCTTCAGTCACCACCCCTCACATCACAGCTTCAGTCAGCACCCCTCACATCACAGCTTCAGTCAGCACCCCTCACTTCACAGCTTCAGTCAGCACCCCTCACTTCACAGCTTCAGTCAGCACCCTTCACATCACAGCTTCAGTCAGCACCCCTCACTTCACAGCTTCAGTCTGCACCCCTCACATCACAGCTTCAGTCACCACCCCTAACACCAAATCTCTGGCTGCTGTTGAGCAGAGAAGCAGAAGGAAGTGGTGAATGAAATAAATGGAGCCGGTAGACTAGACCCTAACCTTACCCTGTCATTTCCAATTGGCAGACATGTTTTTTTTAAGTGTTGTCAATGGAGTTATTTTATACATATTACGGCAACAAGTACTAGACATAAACCATTGAAAATATGAAAGGACGGTGGGTCTATTTTAATAAAGAAAGTGAAATTTTACACCGACGTATGGAAGAGGCTGCTTTTTTGTGGCTGTTCAGTCACTTTACTAGGGAGCGATCTGAAATTACAAATGCAGTTAATAAAGCACAGGTTTTATTTCGTAAAAATACCGTAATTTATTTTTCACATATCACTTAGTCTGTAGAGGAGCAGCAAGTTAAGAGGATTTGTTGAAAAAAATGCCGTCCAAAGAATGGCAATGTAAGAGCTGCTACCAACTCTTACCTTCTCTTTGTGTTAATGTTTACCTCATCAAAATGAGCACATCTTAATCCAATGAGTAGAGACCTGCAGTCCAAAAGCACGTGATGCAGAATGTGAGACAGTTGTAGCGGTTAGTTTATTCGTGCTCACAGTCTTCATTGGACGTCGTGTTGCTGGTCTGCAGTAGCTAGTTCCCAACACTAGAGGTGCTATAGAAACATCACTGTCTTCTTCTGTGCAGCTGAAAGAGCGTGACTTTAATCTGAGTCTAACGTAAAGATGGAAAACAGGACGTGAGAGAGTTGATTGGCCTTAGAAATGTTGACCCAAAAGTTGGAGGGAAGAAGCAGCCTTCAAGGCGTGGTATGCTAATAATGTGAGTAACAATACAGGAGAGAAAGAATATGTGAATAACATTGCAACTTTTCAACGATAAAAATGTGAATCCATTCGTATGCGCCCATGAATAAATCAAATCCAACAATACCTTTGAGTGCATTCTGTGATAAACCTGGCGATGACCAGCTTGACTGAAGAGAAAGTGTTACGCTTCGCCTGATAAAACACTCTGGAAACTAAGATGTTGACGCAACATGTTTGGTTTGCGTGTTTTTGTCTTTATTGGTGCAGGTTGCGTTATGGCTTGTGTTGGTTTTTTAGTTTGGTCTCTGTTTGAGGTTTGTTTCATCATTTAGTCTTTATGAGACGTGGGGAATCCTGGAGCACACTTCCTGTGGAAATACAGGAAGTGCATGGCCAAATATTAAACAAATCAATGAGCTGGAAAAATAATCTGTCTTTGGTTTAATCTCCAAATCTATCTCTTGCCATTTGATGTGCAAAATACTATCATAATAATTGCTTCATCCCACAGCTTACCAGAAGTGGCCACTGGGTAGTAAATATTACAGTTATTTTACATTATAAATGATTAAAATGATTTAGTCAGACATTCATGTGGTTAACATAATGAGAACCTGCAAAGAACGGCGAGATGAGGGTTTCTCGGAAATTATTCATAATCACACTTTTCATTGTCGTAACATCTACATTTTTCTGTGTAAGGAACAATTAAGTCTCTTTGGCTGTATAGGCATCATAAAAAAATGCATAATGAAATATACATTCATATATTCAGGTGTACATGGAATAAAGCAATATAAAAAACGCTTTTACAGGTCATCATAAAAAAAATATCCATATAAAACCTTCTCTTGTATCGGATCAGGGGTCGTAGGACGGAGTTTCCGCAGGACAGCAGTGGAGCAGTGGTTTGGCGTCATAGTGAGTCCCAAACCAAAATTGTCCTTCTTCTGTCTCCGTACGAGCTGTCCATGCGGCAAGCCAGTGGGCCGCCAACAGCTAACCAAGTCATTTTTACTGCTCTTTCAGAGCGACGATCCTGGGGATCCTGCTGGGGAAGAAGACAGGAAGTGGGATGAGAAAAACATGGCCGACATAGAGGCATTCACACAAACCTTCTCAGCGTGATACAACAGTTTATCGAGCGAACAGAAGACAAAGAAATAGACATGGCCGCAGAATGAGAACCAAAGCATTCTAACCAGACAGAAAGAGAGAGCTACATGCTAATAACAGTGACACAGAGCTCATCAGGGGACTTCAGGTCCTTCTAAAAAAAATTAGCATATTGTGATAAAGTTCATTCTTTTCCATAATGTAATGATAAAAATTTAACTTTCATATATTTTAGATTCATTGCACACCAACTGAAATATTTCAGGTCTTTTATTGTTTTAATACTGATAATTTTGGCATACAGCTCATGAAAACCCAAAATTCCTATCTCAAAAATTTAGCATATCATAAAAAAAGGTTCTCTAAACGAGCTATTAACCTAATCATCTGAATCAACGAAATAACTCTTAACACCTGCAAAAGATTCCTGAGGCTTTTAGGCCTGGTTCATTACTCAAAACCGCAATCATGGGTAAGACTGCCGACCTGACTGCTGTCCAGAAGGCCATCATTGACACCCTCAAGCAAGATGGTAAGACACAGAAAGAAATTTCTGAACGAATAGGCTGTTCCCAGAGTGCCGTATCAAGGCACCTCAGTGGGAAGTCTGTGGGAAGGAAAAAGTGTGGCAGAAAACGCTGCACGACGAGAAGTGGTGACCGGACCCTGAGGAAGATTGTGGAGAAGGGCCGATTCCAGACCTTGGGGGACCTGCGGAAGCAGTGGAGTGAGTCTGGAGTAGAAACATCCAGAGCCACCGTGCACAGGCGTGTGCAGGAAATGGGCTACAGGTGCCGCATTCCCCAGGTCAAGCCACTTTTGAACCAGAAACAGCGGCAGAAGCGCCTGACCTGGGCTACAGAGAAGCAGCACTGGACTGTTGCTCAGTGGTCCAAAGTACTTTTTTCGGATGAAAGCAAATTTTGCATGTCATTCGGAAATCAAGGTGCCAGAGTCTGGAGGAAGACTGGGGAGAAGGAAATGCCAAAATGCCTGAAGTCCAGTGTCAAGTACCCACAGTCAGTGATGGTCTGGGGTGCCATGTCAGCTGCTGGTGTTGGTCCACTGTGTTTTATCAAGGGCAGGGTCAATGCAGCTAGCTATCAGGAGATTTTGGAGCACTTCATGCTTCCATCTGCTGAAAAGCTTTATGGAGATGAAGATTTCATTTTTCAGCACGACCTGGCACCTGCTCACAGTGCCAAAACACTGGTAAATGGTTTACTGACCATGGTATTACTGTGCTCAATTGGCCTGCCAACTCTCCTGACCTGAACCCCATAGAGAATCTGTGGGATATTGAAGAGAAAGTTGAGAGACGAAGACCCAACACTCTGGATGAGCTTAAGGCCGCTATGAAGCATCCTGGGCCTCCAAAGACCTCAGCAGTGCCACAGGCTGATTGCCTCCATGCCACGCCGCATTGAAGCAGTCATTTCTGCAAAAGGATTCCCGACCAAGTATTGAGTGCATAACTGAACATAATTATTTGAAGGTTGACTTTTTTGTATTAAAAACACTTTTCTTTTATTGGTCGGATGAAATATGCCAATTTTTTGAGATAGGGATTTTTGGTTTTTCTTGACTTTATTGCCAAAATCATCAATATTAAAACAATAAAAGGCTTGAACTACTTCAGTTGTGTGTAATGAATCTAAAATATATGAAAGTCTAATGTTTATCAGTTCATTACAGAAAATAATGAACTTTATCACAATATGCTAATTTTTTGAGAAGGACCTGTATATA
>OOFH01053304.1:0-12303 GCA_900323355.1 Merlangius merlangus | reverse complement strand
CCTTCTACTCTAACTAATCAGCACCACACATAGTCAACAGAGCCCCAGGTCATGGAACAACCACGTCATCATAAAGAAGATTTAGGTACTCTTCTCCCAAGGGAAAGTCAGATCCACCGGTCACCACAACCTTAAATTTGTTGCTTAAACTATAACCCTGCTCCCCGGCCCCAATTAAAAGCGACAGCAGTCAGCCCACCACAAGATTTAGGGTCAACAGAAGATACGGGCCCAAGAGCCCGAGAGCATCAAGGCTACAGGTGCATTACGTATTTCACTCCCTTTTTTGACCCAAAACATGTTCGTTAGGAACACGAATTCACACGCACATGCTCAATATAAACTCTCCCCTTTACTCATTTTTCCTCACTCGAAGCAGAACCTTGTTCAGAGGCGATGCTCCGGGTCCCTCAGCGCGCGCCAAGGTACTTAGACTGAACCGACCTCTTAGGCTGCTCATCATCTAGTATAACCTGTCACCAGTATAACTTTTTGTCACTGAATAAATCCGAGGCTTTTATGCCGACATAGTCCATCCCTTCTCCGTCTCAGTTCCTCTGATCCAGCCATCAACCAGACCACATTTTTCCCAAGACTGTCCTATGCTGCTACCTCACTATGTTTTCCAACTCCTCACTCTCCCAAGGAATTGTCCCGTCCGCATTCAAACCGCTGCCATCACCCCAATCCTCAAAAAACCTGGTCTTTATTCTTCCTGCCTCAACCACTACCACTTCCAAGTTCCCCTTTTTCTCAATAACCCTGGAACGCCTCATCACCACACAACTCCAGGCCCACTTGCAATACAATCACCTATTTGAACCCCTCCAGTCCGGTTTTCTACCACTCCACAGCACAGAAAGCACACTCCTCAAAGTACTCACCGACCTTCTCACCTCTGCAGACACCTCCTCGACCTGAGTGCAGCCTTCGATACAGTGACCCACAACATCTTGCTCACTAGACTCAAAGACCTAAGTTTTGAAGGCACTGCACCCAGCTGACTCCGGTCCTACCTCTCCAACAGATCACACTTCTCTTCTCAATCTCTATTCAAAACCACTCCTCGGTCTCATCGACAGTCATACAAGGCGTTCCCCGGGGCTCTGTACTTGGCAAACTCCTCTTCATCATTTCCATCCTCCCGCTCGGACAGATTCCCGCTCGGACAGATTCCCGCCATTTCAAACTCGACTTCCACTGCAATGCCGCTGATACTCAGATATACCTCAGCACCAAAACCCCCCACAACCCTGCCCTCTCTTAGATTGACTCCTGCCTGTCTGCATTAAAAGACTCGATGCAACAACATTTTCTCAAACTCAAGACGGACAAAACTGAACACCTCCTCATCGGCTCCAAATCCACCCGCAGCAGAATCCCCAACCCCACACGGACCATTGATGGCACCACTGTCTCCCCTTTCCTCTCAGGCACGCGACCTTGGCCTGATCCCATCCTCTCCCTAGAACCTCATATCCATCAAGTAGTCGAATCCACCTTCGCAATATCGCAAAGATCAGGCCCTTTCTCGCATGCCCTGCTGCATAGACACTGATCCACGCTTTCATCTCCTCCCATCTTTACTACTGCAACTCACTGCTCTACGGCATCAAAATTAGTTCCATTAATAGACCCCAAATGGTCCAGAATGCATCCGCCCGACTCCTAACTCCCTCCAAACCCTGGCACCACATCACCCCCATCCTAAAGGACCTCCATTGGCTTCCTTTCTCCAACCGGATAAATTATAAAATCCTAACCCTAACCTACATGCCCTTCACCAACTGGCTCCCCCATATCTCACTGACCTCCTCTCCCCCTTCCAACACTCTCGGTCCCTCAGATCCACCTCAGCCAGCCTTCTCTCCACTCCCAAGTTCAAACTTAGTTTTGGGGACAGAGCCTTCTCCAGGGATGCTCTCAGGCTCCCCCAAGACATCAGAGACTCAGATTCCCTCCCATTTTTTCAATCCCACCTCAAGACCCACATTTTCTCTACTGCCTTCTCTTAGACTCAAGCCAGTGCCTCCATTCCTCCAAAGCCAGTTTCACAGCCTTTCCCAATGCCAGGATCCGAGGTCTCAAACTCCACCACAAAATGATGTGACGATTCTGGGTTTATGAGAACAGTGGCAGAAGTCTAACGTCTATTAAGCTCCCACAGAGTTGCAGGAGAAGTGAGTTTGGTAAGCTTGCCACTCGGCTGTAGTCCCTGATGAAACAAAGGTAGAAGTTTGAGAAGCCAAAGAAGGAATTGAGCTGCTTAACCGTCGTAAGTGTAGACCACTCTGCTACGGCATGAACCTTCCCTGGATCAGTCTTCACCTGCTCGCTCTCGATGATGTATCCCGGGAATGACACAGAACTCACATGGAACTCACATTTCTGCCCCAAATGTTTGTTCTCAAGGAGTCTCTGGAGGACCTGTCTCACGTGGATTGTGGAAGTCGGGAACAGTTGAGGAAGTCGCTGAAAACATCCTTCACCAGAGCCTGGAAAACGGCTAGGTCATTGGTAAAAACAAAAGGCCTAACCAGGTACTCGAAATTACCAAGTTGTTAAAAGCCGTTTTCCATTGGTCTCCCTCCCTTATTCTAACCAGATGGTAGGCATTCCTGAGTCCCAGCTTGGAAAAGATGGTAGCTCCTTGGAGGGTTTAAAAGCCGAGTTTATTCAAAGTGAGAGGGTACATGTTCTTAATAGTGAGGTTATAAAGGGCACGGTAGTCAATACAAGGGCGTAGGGTACGATCCTTCTTAGAAAGAAAGAAAAAAACAACACCAACAGGGGTGGAAGCCTAATAATGCCTGTGGCAACAGTGTCCCGGATGTATGACTCCAGGCGCTCCCTCTCTGGATGGGATAGATTATATATATGGCTGGAGGGCAAAGGAGCTCTGGGGAACAACGGCGCTTCAAAGGGACAGTGCGGAAGCAGAGAGAGCTCAGGCTATTTCCTATAAACCTCTCCCAAATCATGATACTGGACTGGTCAGGAACCTCAGGGACAACTGGGGGAACAGCGACCTCGAGGTGAGCGGGCTGACAGTCGGCAATTTAAATGACAGAATGTGGTGGATCGCAGGTGTGTAAGCTGCTCCTTGTTTCTGAGGTTTAAAGTATTTTAACATGATAAGATTCTCTTATTTTTTCCAATAAATCTTAGAAGTTAGTTTCAGCAATCTGAACTGTTTGTATCCTTTGACAGCCGTTCTTTATCTGGCTAAGTATTTTTAGTTTCCCGACCCGTCCACCCCGGTGATCCGATTCCTACCCACTGTTAACTGCCCCTGCTCCCGTGTCTTGCCCTACTGTCATTATCTGATCTACCGCCACCTGTCACTACATGATCTACCTCCACCTGTCACTACCTAATCTACCTCCTCCTGTCACTACATACCTGTACTACCTCCATCTGTCACTATGGAAGAAAAAATATCCTTTTCAATTAATTTAAGGCTTTGGATTCATGAAGAGGCACTGGATTCCAGTATTCCGATAATTGTTAATTATTATTTGTGAAAGAATAATTCCTGCATTTTTATGCTCTCTTCTTGATACTGTGAGTTAGACAGAAAATTAAGGGAGAGAGAAGGTGGAGGACCTACAGCAAAGGACCATGGGCAGGAATCAAACCCGGGTCCCTGCGGTAAGGACTGAACCTAAATAGTATGAGAGTTCTTAAAATGTAAACAGAATCCCCCAGATTGTTTCTGCAACTTCCAACAAGTACTCCGCATTTGTATATCAGTAGATTTGTGCTTTATATGTGGACATCGATGTCGTTCAAACATCAGTAGAATCAACTGTGGGTTTAGGGGGTTGGGCTTGCAAGGGGTGGGATATGACGTAGGGTATAAGTTTGCAAGAGGCGGGATAAGTGCTGCCGCTGTCACTCAAGTTGGTTTTGGTTTGACCACACCATGGCGGCACAACTGTGGCACCGGAGAAGGGGAGCGCGTTTTTGCTTCATTTCACATGCAAAAAAACACTGGGAGTTGATATCTGTATTTAACTGAGAAAACAGGGAGTGAAAGGGCGGGACCATTTAATGTTTATTTAACTGTTGATGAAACAGTTTCTATAGACGCGTGCTATTTACTCTTCGTCGTTTATTCTATTTGTCTCTAACTCAGGCTCCAATCTTTCATTGATGATTCGAATGTTGTGGATGCGGAAACGAATTATGATGCATCGTTGCAGCAACATTTAAGATGATCGCGATGAGTTCTGCCTCCATGCTGTCTGTGGTCAAACCAAAACAAACTAGAATGACAGCGGCGGCATTTATCTTATTTAGGCCGTGTTCGATACAGCAGCATACTTGCATACTACGTACTACCTACTAAATATTTGGCATACTTCTCGAATACTTAAGTAATCCATTTGAGTAGTCGACGTTCGAAAACCGTCCGTACTAAACCACCTCAGATGACGTGAATCAAATGACGTGTCAATAACATACCGGCCGGGCGCCGTTAATAAATATTATAAAGAAATATATAAATATAAATATATAAACGTCACATTTAACGTCAGAGTTAAATGAAAAATCCTAAAAAATCTAATAAATCAAATATATTTTGATCACATACGATCGGTCGGTATGACTGTGGGCACTGCTGCTGCGGCTCCCCGTTTAGCGCCATTGCGTCCACTGTACTTTTGAATAGACGCAGTGCATTCTGGGGCAGTTGAGTACGTCTACTAAGCTAGCGATGCTTACTCAAAATCTTTCCGGAAGTAGAAGACATTCGCATACTACTCGCATACTTAAAACTCGCGTACTACGTTTCACATACTCAATTTGACGTCATAGTTAGTACGAGTAGTATGCAAGTATGCTGTTTCGAACACAGCCTTAGCCTCTTGTGAGCTTAGACCCTACGTCATATTACGCTCCTTGCAAGCCCAACCCCCTAAACCCCCCTTTGATTCTATTGATGTCTGAACAACTTTGATGTCTGCATATAAAGCATCAAGTGTGTCAATTACCCTCAGGGTCGAATCTCCCGATATACAATTGCGGAAATGTTTGAAAACGGTTTATAGTGACATTCCGTAGTCTCCAGTGCGATTTAATTAAAAACCTTGATAATCATGACTGGAAAGCAGGAAGCGGACGGTAGGATTGTGTGTAAAGAGTGCGGAAGAGGCGTAACACTAGCGTGGTACTAACAGCAGCAGAGACTCACTTGTGGTCCGTTTTTGCCGATGTTTCCTAGGTTTCCCCTCTCTCCCTGTGAAGTTAAAAAAAAAAAAGAGTAAAAAAGAAAATATCAAAGAGGGTTTTCGGTTAGCTTCCTGTGCTAGGAAGTGTGAGCTTCCAAGCTCGCGCTTCTCTCTTAATTAACCAAGCAAAATGTCTGGAGTGTAAGCACTTAATTCTGACTGTAGAGGGTGACACAGGTATTTTGTGATGTTTATTAGAATGGCAACACACAATGGCAACACAAAGACACATGTTGCTGTACCGATTCCGATGAAGAACACTGAGCGTGAGCACGCTCTCAACACAAGTGTAATCCACAGCAACATAGCACTTTTGTCTTTGGGAATCAATTCATGTACTTGTGACACTAAACCGCAATAGAAGTAATTTACAAAATTGCAACTGCTAGTGTTTATGCTTGTGGCAGGCGTGTTGATGCAATGCTTTTTGGCCTAATCAGCACCACAACATCACTTTGACAAATTGTATTTGAAACGGATATATTTGTGAAGCCAGGAGAGACTGTTTCAATGGTTACTCAAATGGGTAGGGTCTTTTAATTACAAATCGGTAGTGTTAAATCTCTCTAACCTATTAGGGTAGCACTTGAGGATAACCGCAACTTTGAAGCATAAATAGAGGAGTAGTAAATAGTGAATTAATAGTGAATTCAGCATTTATGATCAGTCATATTATCAATAAGATAATCAGAAAAGGGATTATAAGATCATTTATAAAGTGAATCAAAAGTATTGTTTAGTATTATTTACAATTTGTAAGTAATGCTCTATATACACTTAATAATGCTGCAATTCAGTTCTGCTAGTGAATAACCATTAGTTAGTTATTTTGTGCACAACTGAAGTGAGGACTATGTTTCACTACTTATTACGCTGTACTTTTGCATGTATGGCCTCTAATGTAATTAAGAAATGTTTAGTAAGGAACAGGTGGTCCTCAATTAGAAGGCGCTCACAAAAAAGAGCTAACTATTAGTTTCTATCTACCTGAATTATGAAATGGAGCAATATTAAGTGTTTTTAACACCCTTTATCAATCATTATAAACGTTTATGAATAGCTTATTAATGAATAGTTGTACTGCTCTTTGCTTAAAAAGGTGCAGTTATACTACAATGCTTGCTATATTACAAATTAACAATTTCATAATTCATACAGGTATAACAATTATTGTTATTTGAATATGAAAACTATTTTGGATACCTGTGCAAATAACATTGCTATTTCATATTCGGATCAATAGAGGCAGGTTTAAACTCACTGGGACTTGGAGATTATATGTCCAAACATCACAACTTGAAATTGAAGATAAAAAAACATTGTAAAACACTACTTATTTATCACTCACTTTCAATCCTTCCAACCCCGGTTCACCTATAAAGCCTTTTCTCCCTGGTCTCCCCTGCAACAAATGAAAGTGCATACACACAAACACACAAAAAAAAAAAAGCAGGGTCTGAGCAACCTAGGCACCAGAAGAAAATGCTGCTAAGTACGTTCCTGCAAACCACTTATATGTTGAACCGTTGAATACGTTACTCACCAAAAATAGGTTTTCTATCAACATTTCTCGATACGTGTATATCAAAGTAGTATTATTTAAGTGCTCTGGGAGCTTTTGATGCACATTGGGGTTTTTTGGGGAATAGAATAGGCCATTTTCTGGTTATGAACCTTAATTATATATTTTATTACACACCACATATTTTAAACATGTGGAACAATGAGCTATGTTTTTGTTCTGATTCCCCAGCCCCCAAGTTCTCATAAAAATGCATATATATGCGCTTGCGGCATATGGCAATAGTTCGATTTTCTGTTTTCAGGGATATGTACAGTATATTTCCTGTAATAATACATTAAATGTAACATGTTATATACATAATATTCTTAACAACCCCTGAAAGGATTGGTTCTTGGTTCCTGTGAATGGAATGGGAGTTTATGAGTACTATGTATAGTTGAATTTACACAAACCAAATCAAAAATTATCACCTTATTAGTACACTAATAGTGAACAAAAAAACAACTTTGAAATAAGTATGTACATGATTTTTTGAGTGAGATAGCCTATGCATTTCTGAAAGTACCCTGTTGCCAAACGAGCGAGTTAGTTAGTTTCGGCTTGGACTCCTCAGTAGGAAAGAGGCACATTTGAAGATTCCCAACCACTTCTCTATCCCCTCCAATCAGAGCATTAATACGATTTTGTAAACCAGCGGACGAGGGCTGGGCAGGTGGAGATGTACGCGCATTTCAGGGAGCAGTGAGATTCCATACAAAAAATATGGAATCTCACTGCTCCCTGAAATGCGCATACATCTCCGCCTGCCTAGCGCTCGTCAGCTGGTTTACAAAATCATATAGATGTCCCATTTGTCAGTTTGCCATGTGACTGCCTGGCAGGGTGTTTGGCGGAGCTGCCATACTGCCGCCAAAAACATGAACTGCAACATGGAGGAGAAAGGGATTGATCTCCCCGCCAGAGCTCACCCGCCACTCCGGGAGTCCGGCGGGGGAGCTCTGGCGGTAGTCCGGCAGGGGGGGATCTCCAGCGAGGGAGCTCCGGCAGCTCAGCTCCTGGAGTACGATTCCTTTCTCCTCCATGTCACGGTTCAACCTGGGCTTCAGATAGTCAAAGCCAAAGTTCCTTTCCCCAAAATTCTCAACCATGCCCGAGATAGCCCCCACTTCAAGTCTTTGCTTGTTGTGGTACCAGAGATGTCAGACGCAGTCTTAATGATTCATAATATCATCTGGAGGCGCACATAGATTTTGGCCGTGATATTATAAATTATATTATATATTATATTATATGATATTATATTATATAGATATAGAGCTCCGGCAGTCCGCAAATGGCAACAAGCACTTTGTATGCAATGGACAGCAGCTCGTTTGCATTAAAGATACAGACACCAGAAACAGCACATTATGAAGGGACTGAAACAGAGGGCAATAGCGGTAGGCGAGATTTTCTTTCCTAAGAGCTGTTTTCTGGAACTCATATACTATGTTTACTTGTTCGAAAAACATAATATGTCTCCTTGAATTTTAATTTATAAAGTAGGTTCCGCTGGCTAGGGAAAAGACACATAGCCTGAGATAGTGTGGTTGCAAAGCAAGCAGTACTATTGTAATCATGTGTTTTATTAGGGGTCCGAGCAGCGAAGCTGCTTGGCCCCCTATTGTTTCTGTAACGTTTTTTTTTCCCTCAAAATTCTGTAAAAGTCATACTGCAGCCTATATCGTAAATCGGAAACTCTCGAAATTTTCGGGTATGGTTACCAATAGCCCCCACTACCCCAAAACCCAAATTTGTGGTACTGCACCCAAAGGTGGCGCTATCATAAAGAATCATGAATGAAGCTTATTTCTCCTCACCAGATTGACCTGGACTCAAAATGATTTCATAATATTAATCTCTAGAATCAGATGCATCTATAAAATCCGGGTCTTATGCCCTACAATTTTTTACTTTCCCCACAATTTCATGTTGAAGCCAAACATGATAAAAAGATTCACAGGCTACAAAATAATCAAATTCACCAAAATTGTCATGTAAAATCTTTAGACCAAGCCTCACAAAAATCATCAAACAGAATTTTTTTTATTTAGTTCCATTTGAGAAATATTGGCCAATAAATTTGGAGCAGTTTTTCTTACATGACCATTTGTTATTGTATAAAAAAACATAAGACTATTATTAGGTGGATACCAATACCCCCCACTACCCATAAACCCAAATTGTGGTACTGCACCCAAAGGTGGCGCTATTTAAAAAAAATATGAACTAGCCTTATTTCTCCTTACCAGATTGACCTGGACTCAAAATACTATCATCATATTAACCTCTAAAATCAGATGCTCAAATCTTCTGCTCAATTTTCTTTTTACTTTTCCCACAATTTCATATTTTGCCTATATGACCATTTTGTTATTGTATAACTACCAAAGGGCTATCATTAGGTGGATACCATTTACAGTGCAAATTTTCAGATCTGTACTCTTAAGAAAGCCCTTAATTCTCTTATGAAATGTGTGCTTGGAGTTTTCTTGATGTTGTGTGCTTATCAAGACATTTTCACCGTGAATGAGGCTTTGTACAGTTCAGGAATGTCAGTGGCTCAATGGGATAATGCCTTGTACTGGTGATCCTTAGGTTGAGAGTTAGAATCCTGATTAGAGCATTATGAACAAGCTGAATATGGCACTCTGTCATTCTGCCATTAATTTAAGAAACACAACATTGAACAGCACCTGAAATTCATCAGGCAATCAACGTTCCGCTCATTAGTTTCCAATCTGACTTCAAGGTCACAGTATGGCATTAAGGGGAAATTCTTTGTTAACCATTTTCCTTCATAATTAACTCTGTCATATTTATATTTCTTCCGTTAGTGTTCTTGAAATGTTTAATTTCCACAGAATTTCTAAGATTTTTCAGGTACTGTATATGCTTTTAAGAAAGCCCTTAATTCACTTGAGAAATGTGTGCTTTGAGTTTTCTGGATGTGTGCTTATCAATTAACATTTTGACCATGTGAATGAGGCTGCAGTTCAGGTTTATCAGTGGAACATCTTTCCTTAAATATGACAATTATATGTTATATTTATATATCTTCCATTAGTGTGTTCTTGACTTTCAATTTTACTCGGACGCTGTTAATCACCGCTTGCGGTTACATTTATTATTATTATTAGTGTGGTTGCAAAGCAAGCCACATCGTTGTAATCTTGTGTCTTTAAAGAATGGAAAATGAAGGAGCAAAATTATAAAATCAACAACTCCAAACCTGAACACCTGAGAGTTGTGAAATTAAATTAGCATATTTAGAGCATGTACAAAGCTCTCCAAAAGATTTTGACCCGCTATGAACACAGGGGGTGCTATAGCTAGTGGTCAAACCTATACGGCTGTGAGCCCCGTTTTATTAAAAAAATATCTGAAACTTGGGCCTAATTTGACATGTTTAATTCTTTTTACCAAAGGGAGACATAACTTTATAATGTCAGAATGTTGAACGAAATAGGAAACCCAATCCATAAGCCCCTAGATGGAATTCATTCATCATGAATGTATTTAGATTTGAATTTGTTTTGGAGTGAAATGATCAATGCAAGATTAAGGCATATTTAAGGAATAAGAAATGGAAAATCAGATGGATAGTTATTTCATTTATGAAGATGGAATGTCAAACCTATTTAAATTATCTCAATTATCAACCATACTATTGAGTGTGTAAGTAGAAGGAAGATGGTATACTATATTAATTAAAGGTCCCATGGCATGAAAATCTCACTTTATGAGGTTTTCTAACATAAATATTCGTTCCCCGAGCCTGCCTATGGTCCCCCAGTGGCTAAAACTGGCATTTGGTGTAAAACGAGCACTAGGTGTTCTGCTCGCCTTTGAAAAAACGAGAGGCTCCAGCGAGCTGATTTGGAATGTGGTCCCATATATCGTCATAAACGAGCTAAGCTCCTCCATTTCTCTGAGAGAAAGTGAGACACGACCGTGCGAGCGCCACATGTGTCTGTGTGTGATTACACACACTGTAACGCAAGTGTTTGCTGTTGGTGTTATGGCGCATAACATGTCAGTTCTTTGACGTCTCTTGTATTTCCACAACGAGACTGCAGTTGGGGTTATTTCAGCCATGGTTGAGAATGAATTGGGGGAAAGGAACTTTTGCTTTGACTCTCTGATGTACATGAACCACAACATGGAGGAGAAAGGGATTGTTGGCCGCGAATGTCTCCCGCTTGAGCCCCGCTTCCTGCTGCCGAGGGACCACCGCAGCGGTCCCTCAGCAGCGAGGCTCCGACGGGAGACAACCGCGGTCAACAATCGCGGGCCACAATCCCTTTCTCCTCCATGTCGTGGTTCAGTCTACTTCAGATTGATGTGGATGTGGAAGAACCAGAAACGTTGGAGAACCCGACGCGGTCGTTTGAGATTCATAATATCGTCTGGAGGCTCGCACCGCTTTTGGCCATGATTATATATAATATATGATATAGAAATCTATGTATAATATGATATTATTTAGATATAGAGCTCCAGGACTTCTGTGTGTTCTAGAGTATTTACGGAACACGGCAAAAGGCTGTGTGCGCCACGCCATTGCGGTACATCCACTGTAAACAGAGCGCAGTGTTTCCCATACATAGACCATTGTGTGGCGCGGCGCCACAGAATCAACATCGAGCGCCATGAATTGATTCTGTATTTTTTTTATTTTATTAAAAAAAAAAAGTTTTTTTTTTTTTTTTTTTCATAACGCGATTTGGAAATATAAAAATCGTTGCGTTCATTCATCTCCTCATAGCACTCGTTCTCCCTGTCATTCTCGTTCACACACATACACACACACAGATACATACACACACAAAGACACACACACACACGGAGCGACGTTACGCAAACCTATAATACATTTATTTTGAATGTTCCTAGGCATCAAACAGTGCTGAACAACCCAGTGCTTCTCAGGGGCCGAGCTGTTCAGGAGAGATACTGATTAATATAGGCCAGGAGGACAGCAGACAAAATGCTACTGAAACAGGTGAGGTGGAAACAGATTACTGTAGATTTTAACTTTAAAAAAATAAGAGTAGGGAAAGTAATTTCGATCCTTCTGTTCCTGGTAGAGGTGGCAAGGAGGAGAACTGGAGGACACAGGGGCACTGGATTCAATCCAGAATGGTTAACCATGCCCCAGTTTAAACCATGGCTATACCATAACCAGCATGGTACTCAGCATATTGATTTATTTATTGATCTAATTTTCTTGTATGTTTAATTTAGCAAATTATATTAATGGTATTTTATATTATTTATGGATGTTCTGCAGACTTTGTAGGCACCACAAGCCTGCACCCAAGAAAGGTGCAAATAAGAGGGCATTTGTGGAGGTTGCTGCGGTCACATACCGCAAAGACTACATAGAAAGGCATCTCAAAGCAGAGCACCACCAGGAGAGCATCAGATGTCAGGCGTCGCTTTTTTTGGGTACTTTCCAAAAGGGAAAATGAAAAATATCCAATGAAAAAAGTTAAATATTGG
>OOFH01053299.1:2712-13895 GCA_900323355.1 Merlangius merlangus | reverse complement strand
ATGCAGGTTTTGGCTGACTGGAAGCAGAAATATGAGGAGGGCCAGGCAGAGCTTGAAGGAACTCAGAAAGAGGCTCGTTCTCTCAGCACTGAGCTTTTCAAGATGAAGAACTCCTATGAAGAAGCTCTGGATCAGCTGGAGACCCTGAAGCGGGAAAACAAGAACCTCCAACGTGAGTTCAACTGTTCATTTTGGTGTCAATGTTTCCAAGCTTACTCCATGTATAACTTTATTTGAATTTATGCAACAAAATATGTAACCCTCTCAACAGAGGAGATTTCGGACCTGACTGAACAAATTGGTGAGACTGGAAAGAGCATCCATGAGCTGGAGAAATCTAAGAAGCAGGTGGAGACAGAGAAGAGTGAGATCCAGACAGCCCTAGAGGAAGCTGAGGTGCTTATAATAAAAATACAAGGAAATTGAGTGATGCCTTTGTTATTGTGAAATAGAATATGGAATGAATATGGCAACATTGTTTTATAATTTAGGGTACTCTGGAGCATGAAGAGTCCAAGATTCTGCGTGTCCAGCTGGAGCTCAACCAGATTAAGGGTGAGGTTGACAGGAAGCTGGCTGAGAAGGATGAAGAGATGGAGCAGATCAAGAGGAACAGCCTAAGGATCACTGACTCCATGCAGAGCACACTGGACTCTGAGGTCAGGAGCAGGAATGATGCCCTGAGAATCAAGAAGAAGATGGAGGGAGACCTGAATGAGATGGAGATCCAGCTGAGCCATGCCAACCGCCAGGCTGCTGAGGCCCAGAAGCAGCTGAGGAATGTTCAGGGACAACTGAAGGTATGAACTAAACTACTGTCCAGGGCATAATATCTGGACATTTGTTTCCTGTTGTGACATCTTCCATGGTGTTTTCATTTTAAATTTAGGATGCCCAATTGCATCTTGATGATGCTGTCAGAGGAGGTGAAGACCTGAAGGAGCAGGCTGCCATGGTGGACCGTAGGAACGGTCTCATGGTGGCTGAAATTGAGGAGCTAAGGGCAGCTCTGGAACAGACAGAGAGAGGCCGCAAAGTGGCTGAGCAAGAGCTGATTGATGCCAGTGAGCGCGTTGGACTTTTGCACTCTCAGGTAAGCAAACAAACATATTCTTCCAAGAAATGCTCCAAGTTCCCTAAAATATTTAGCAAGATGAATGTCATAAACACTGACATTCATTTTAGAATACAAGTCTTCTGAACACAAAGAAGAAGCTTGAGACTGACCTGGTCCAAGTCCAGGGTGAGGTGGACGACATCGTCCAGGAATCCAGGAATGCTGAAGAGAAGGCCAAGAAGGCCATCACTGATGTAGGTTTTGTATTATTTTCTTAATTCATTGAATTGGATATTGCTTGAACATTCGATTAATATGTTATATTTTATATTAGGCTGCCATGATGGCTGAGGAGCTTAAGAAGGAGCAGGATACTAGCTCTCACCTGGAGAGGATGAAGAAGAACTTGGAGGTCACAGTGAAAGACCTGCAGCACCGCCTGGATGAGGCTGAGAACCTGGCCATGAAGGGTGGCAAGAAGCAGCTCCAGAAACTGGAGTCCAGAGTAAGATACTGGCACACATGGATGTATTTACAGTTCCAGCATAATCAGAGTATATTTAAAGAAAATATTTGATTTCTTAAGGTGCGTGAGCTGGAAACCGAGGTTGAAGGTGAACAGAGACGTGGAGTAGATGCTGTTAAGGGTGTACGCAAATATGAGAGGAGAGTGAAGGAACTCACCTACCAGGTATGGCAGTTTATATTGAAAATAATATTTAAATCAATGTATATCAGAAAAGATTACAGTCAAGAGTCTGGGGCATAACCATTTTCATCACTTTAGACTGAAGAGGATAAGAAGAATGGTGCCAGACTCCAGGATCTTGTTGATAAGCTGCAGTTGAAGGTGAAGGCTTACAAGAGGCAGGCTGAGGAAGCGGTAAGTAGAAACAATGTCACAAAATCAAGTTATTGCATCAATTTTGGTACTTCTTATTTAAACAAAATATGAATCCTCCTACAGGAGGAGCAGGCCAACTCTTACCTGTCCAAGTGCAGGAAGGTTCAACATGAGCTGGAGGAGGCTGAGGAACGTGCTGACATCGCTGAGACTCAAGTCAACAAGCTGAGGTCTAAGAGCCGTGATGGTGGCAAGGTAAGTTCATCACTGCATAATGGTGGGTTCGCGATGCATCGTACACCAACGGCACACGTTGCTATTGGGATGCAAATTCTTGGCTTGTAGCACTTACAGTGCAGCCATCTTTGTTTGTCGAGTCGTACGATTAACCTCACTGAACTCATTTGACTCAGAATCCCGAGATATTACGACCAAAAGGGGAGTGCCTCGGTTAAATGACGCATGAAATCTGGGTGCACGAGGCATCCCGAACACACCATATGCCCATTGACTGAGAAAGAAAGGTAATGTAAACAAAAATGTTGGTTGGTTTAATTATTTTCTTTTTTTCTCTTCCCCAGGGAAAGGAGGCAGCTGAATAAGATGTAATGCATCATTGTACATTGAGAAAGGCATGTCATAAAATATGACTTCTTGTTTATAGTAAATTATGAGCTGCAATAAAATATTACAAAGCATAATTTTTTTCGTTGGTAGTTTGACTAATTACTTCAGTATTTTGAGTAACAATGGGCCATTCATCACCATTTCACCGACTTTTGAATTTGAATCTGATAGTCGACATTAATGACACTCGTGAATACAGAATTGTAAAAATAAGCACAACTCTGGAATGGGTACTAGGAAATATATTATAACAGATAACAACACTGAATTATTATATGTACATTCATTAGTTTTTTAATGATTCAATGTTGTGCCTTGCAGAAGATTCAGTGTACATTTAAGAGATGAGATAACAATTGATACTGGGGAACAAACAACCAAAAAACTATTTCTGAAACTAAATGGGCTGGTGAACCTTCAACCTGAGAACAACAAGTCCTGTATCCATCAACGATCTACCTTATTATGTTACAATCACTCACCATTAAGAAATATTAGTAAATAAAAGTTAACTAAGGCCTAGAAATAATTTACTAATGGTGTTCATGATGAATAAGGAATGAACGTAGCCGTGTTTTTCAATGTTTTGAACAATCAAAAGTATATTCTACATATAGTACATGCCATTTAACAGGCCATGGTTTTCATTGGCAATCTTCCAATCAAACTAGCCTGAAGCTCCAATTACAGCACCAATTGTCCTCCAAATGTGGTCTTTTCTTAAATGTTCTCCTATAAACAATGAGTGATTCAGTGAATCACTCTTCAGAGTGATTCAATACCCCTCCGCTTCACGTTGGGATAGTGCTTCACCCTGCCAGGGATTGTTTCAAGATAATGACTGGCTCGCTGTACATTATACCTTACTAAGTGAATTGGCAGAGGAAGACGGGTATAAAGAACGACCATGTGAGGGAGTCAGACTGCCCCTCGAGTCCATCTTCACAGCATCCAAAATGTTTAAGAAACTTAGAAAATGCATCAAATTTTAAATAATCAATTCAATTAAATTTGGTTTCTTATAGGCCTTGACGCCAGACAAATATCTCTATTGTAGCATCATCCATTTATTATTTCTCCCGAACTTACAGATGGCTAGTCAGACACTGTGAATTGGCCTTATTTCCCTCTTTAAACACCTACAGTCGAAAGATTTGGCCAGTCTCACCCATACCCTCTGAATTACTTTCTACTGATTTGAAGTTGGCTTGTAAATATTTGACTAGCCATTACCAAAAAATATGATGCAACTAGACCGATAACAAAGAAAAAGAAGGCTGATCACATAACCCTTATACTCAAATTCAAACACTGGCTTCCTATGCACTTCAGAATTTACCTCAAATTATGTCTGCTATGAATCATTTATGATCACTGGACCAAAAATATATCTCTGGACTGCTCGCTGATGTAATAATAATCATCAGCTTAGGTCATCAAATACTGGCCTTCTAACTGTTCATCTTTTACCTAGCATGCTGCACACAGGGCCAGATTAAGTCATTTTGAGGCCTGGGGCTATATACCAGGAATAGGCCACTATATCGCTCCGACGCACATGACACACACACAAACCCTCGGCACGTGCACTGACACATCAGCGCTTTGAAGTCCACAGAACCACTCTATGAATATGATCGCACACCAGGCGCATGCCGTCTATATGGGCAGCTGGGGCAGCGAACTCCCTGCAAAAGCATGCTCCCAAAAAAATAGTTCCTCAGTAAGTCATTGCTCCAAGTTTATTTTTAATAATGTGATCGTCACATTAACTATCTATAGTTTTAATAGGCTTTCCAAATATTTTTGGTCTGTTGACATCAAATTGTGGATGATGGTGGCGATTCTAGTTGAGTTTAACGTGTCATGCGATGTTGGGGAAGGGCAGCTCAGCGACCGCGTCTGTGTAGGTTTCTCCCATAACCCTGCAGGCTGCAATAAGAATTGCAATCCGCCCTATAAGATGCCCATATGGTCTTAAAGTAGTCTGCCCCATGCTCATTTTCTAGGACTGTTGTTGTTTTAACTTGAATTATTCCGCCAGTATCTTTCATCTTTCGGCAGACATGGCGAGTGGTGTTGCACCTGCGGTTAACACTGTTGAGTCTCCGTTACATTTGATAGGTTAAAATTTGAAGATAAATTAGCCATCAAACAACTTGGACCAGACAAACCGGATATTCGTATTAACCAACAAACGAAGGATAGAGGTAAAACATACAACAGAACTTTCTCCCGAGCATGGTATGAGAAGAAAAAATGGCTATGTGGTTGCTCAAAAAGAAAAACTGCTTTTTGTTGTAATTTTTTTTTTTATTCCTGATATCATAGCTGATTCAAACAGAGCTGTTATTGAGAAAGACCTGATTTCAACAGAATTGTTATTGAGAAATTTGCACACATGAGATTATAGGGCCAAGTTCCTGTACAAATGATCGAAGGTCTGATAGCTTGATTGTTGACTTCTCATAAGCTATGTCCGTTTGTTTGATGTTGCCAAATGCGTTCTGTATAGGCCTGTCTATCTATGTTTTATTTCTACTTTTCATTAATTAATTTGCAATGCACTTGCTAAGCCTATGCTGTTTATTGACAGAAAAAAACACATTCAGATATTCGGGTGGAATTGTTAAGGTATTGTAGCCTGTAGAGATTATGACTTCCACTATAAAGATTTAATATAAAAAAGCCTTCCAGTTCCCCTGAAGGTACACGTTGCATATAGGCCTATGCTTCCCAAGTATCAGCTGCGGGTACGTGGCTGTTCCCTGACTTCATAACACAGCACACAGCCTATTTCTAATGCAAGGAAGCTCTGTAAACATGATTGTTCTGGGTAGGTATAACATTGCACAGTGCTATGCTGTTTGTGGAATTAATTATAATCCTTCACTTGAGAAGGCAGTGTCTCATGGATGTTATTCTGTCAGAGAGACTTGGGGGATTAGCTGCTTGTATTTCCTGCGTCACTTTAGACAGAAAACGCAGATATTATATCAGGTTGTCAGTTTTTTGAAATAACATTATTTCTGAACAAATAAGTATAGCAGTGGCAATATTTGTCCTTTCAAACTGATTTCCAAAAGTCACATTATGCACCATGTAATCTGGGCAAGTCCATATTATGGTCAATAGTCATATTTGTTCTACATAAGAGTGTTTTGTTTAACTTCGCTGTCAGTTGTTTTTTAATAGATTTTCTGCCCGAGAAAGCTTCTGTAAATTTGGCCTTATGTACTGTAAATCATTGAAAATCACTCTTCTTTCATGGGAATATGTGCAAAATGAAACGCACAAGGCCTTCCCTTCCAAAAAGATGGAAGGATTCCCTTCCCAACATGGCAATTTTATTTCAAGCTACAGTCCTACATTATTGGATTAGAGATATATTCAGTGTCCTCCGAAAATGTACTTAGGTCCTCATTTGCCAAATTAAATAAATGTGGCGTCCGTATCAAATGAAAAATACCATCAGCTTTCGTCAAGTCGTTAAAAAGACCAAAATAATATATCTAATTCCTGGTTTCTGTGATTGTCCACCAAATTAATGGCTTTACATTTTTAAATGAAACACTCAGAAACATAATTCAGGGAGACATATCAATTGAGGCCTCTGTGTAGTAATCAAGGCCAGTTACCAAAGCTGTGTTGAGTAATTAAAGTTAATGTGGAGAGAGAGAGAGAGGGGGAGAGGGTTTGTGATGAGAGGATAAACAGCCAGCATCTGGAAGAATGCACACGCCACAGGCTAGCCTGGCTCAATTGTTCTTAAGTAAACTCTGTAGCAACATTTTTAGTTTTTTCAGTGTACACTGGTAGTGTGAAAGTTCAAAGATGGAAAAGAATGATGCACAAGAACTTCCTGAACCTGGGGTGTAATTGATGGACTCGGGGCACCGTTGGCTCAATGTTGTGGTGAAAGGTGAAACATGAACGCGGTGGTTAGTTATTGCTTGAGGGCACGCCATTATAATCCATCTACTTGTTCATTAAGCTCACAAGAAAGTTACATTAATGCACAGCCATGATGGTCAGCTTGTTTGGGATGCTCCATTAGCAGGGCCAGGGGTTTCAATTCCCATTAGGGCAACCCATGCTAGGCGATCTATATACTAACGCTATTAAGTCAGTGAGACGCTAAGGATAAAAGTATTGTAGCGTCTCAGAGTGTGAAGAAGGTTCCAGCATGCTCTTAGCAGGCATGTGCTAGATCATTATGGTGAAGCTCTGTTGTACGCTACTAGAAGGTATCAGTTCTCATTGGTTTAGTGTGAGATTGTGGAACAGGAAGTAGGGTTCTCATTTGTAGGGCGGACGTTGTGTTTTTCGGTGGTGGGGATAGGTTTGTTTTGGAAGGAGGTTATCCTTTATTGTGAAAAGCAATAAATGACCTCCGTTCATTTGAAAATCACTCTCAAATAATTATAGTGTGGTGCTGCCTAGTTCAATTGATTGGGCATGGCACTGGGGTCGGCGCTCGGCTGCTAAGAGATCTATGTACTCACGGCCCTACACGGTTTCTTTATTTTGCTTTGCCAGCAATCATTATTTCTGCCTCTATTTCAGCATCACTGCTATTAACATTTCAAAAGGCATTGACAGATGTATATATGAAATGAAATTGGTTTTCCAAGTTGTGCACTGTCTTTTTGATTCGTTCTGCAAGCCTTACGGGTTTAATGCTTGTTTCCGATTTTTCGGTTTGGCTGTACATATTGAGTTTGAAATGGGGCCATTATCAGTTTACGGTGTGTATTGCTAACAGTACGAATTGACGAGAGTAAAGGAATGACAAAAAACAAAGATGACACCCATCAGAAGTAAACATGGAGGCCCCGGTGGTCAGACTTCATCCTTCATTTATAAGCGGATGTGTATTAGCGGTGACACCGCGTGGACACTATCAAACTGGTGGAAGTTCTTCTTTCTATTAACTGATACCTGTTTCCTTTCCTACCTCCATCGCAGCTGTCTTGAATGAATGTTTGGTGAATGTTTGTATTTACAGAGTGACTACATGCAGTGCATATTTATGACCAATGTCGTTGAATTTTTTTGATGAATTTTGATGACTGTTCATTGTTCATTTGCATTGCAAAAAAATAAGATTTAGGACCACATATGAAAGTAGCTGAAATCAGAATGGAAAGGTCAGATTTGGAAAACTTTTGCTTGCAGTGTGAACAAGGTATCAGTAAGATTAACTAGATGATTATTTGACTGAATCATTGATCTCTGGCTGTCTGATTGGATACAAGGGGTCGATGTAGCTTTACTAGGCTACATAATGGATGGATCTTTTGGCTCATGTAGTGTTTCTCAAAATAGACTGCTTTGCATCTTCTTAATTCAAGTAAGATAAACATGTGGTATTATGATATGGAATCTTGCATATAATCTACAAATGCCTTTTACTCATCCATGTAGAAGTATCATGCCTTTATTGCATTTGCTCAAGCAATATCTCATCATACTGTTTCAACAGGTCAAGTCAGAGGTGTAATGGAACTACTTCAAGTAGCAGCGAGATTAGATAATCATAGATAATAATAATCATCAGCTCAGTTGGATAATAGGTTGATTGACTGACTTTCCAACATTGATAAGGATATATTGACAATATTAATAGCCATTGTTTCAATTACTTAAAGTGTATGTATGTCAATGTTTTCTCCCACTCATTCCCTGTTTGTCAGTCTCGCAAATAGGCTTACCTTCTGCGCCATCAATCATGTTTTGTTTTTTTACAAAGCCTTATTATCAATATTTTCATAGAGACTCAATGTTGATACCAATATCTAAATATTAATAATGCCTCCATGTTATTTGCACCTGAGACATATGAGACCTTTTTCCCCAGTGGCCTCACAGTCACAAACATGTCGAAAGATCACAGAATTATTTCAAGGACAGACCGACGCTCTGAAAGTGCTCGGTGGCTCGTTTTTTCAGATGTGCTTTTGTGCAGCAATTCAATTTCTACAGCACTGAAGGTAAGCAACTGATGGCCATTCTGTAGAAAAACAACACTTGTAGCTCAAAGCTTTTAGTCATTTCACAGAAGAAAGATTTATTCCAACTTTCAAAAACAGAAGAAAGATATGGCATTGTCAAATACATCATGCACAAATATAACAGAAGAAGACATTTCCAATATACATGGAAATGTGCAAAAGGCAAGAAAGAAAACAACACAAAACGTGGTGTGTGTGTGTGTGTGTGTGTGTGTGTGTGTGTGTGTGTGTGTGTGTGTGTGTGTGTTTATCCAAACAAACAAATAAACAAACCATAAAGATGATCAGGTAGAGGAGTACAACATCACATTGATAGATAAAATATACTAATGCATACTTTCCAGACAGAAGGAGGTTTAAAAGCCTCTCAACGATGCATTGAAGGTTATGGTAATGAGGTTATGCATTGAAATGTTCCAGACAAGCTGTGATGAATCATTATCCCTCTCTAATCTTGGGGGAAATAAATAGCTGTGTTTCGACGGATATTGTTATGACTCTCTACGATATCAGAGCAGAGAAGTAATAGCTACATAATAGCTTCAGGATTTGTGTCTGTGTGCGCACTCATGCATTCTGTTTTCTGAATGATTGTGATGGGTGAGAACCAGGATATATTTAGTGTTTAAGCAGGTGTTTAACCATAGCTACTTTGCCTTTGTATGTCTCCAGCAGACAGACAGACAGACACACTAACCTTGCGCTGGAAAGTCTTCATCACATAAAGCATTTTATGATATTAAATATTCATCATATGATACAAAGGGGCTTTTTACACAGCTTAATTTGGATAGATTCGATGAAATGTCCCATTATGAAACCATACTATAGAAAATATAGGAGGTTAGACGATTCACTTTGATTATCTCTGTATATTATCAGCTTTATTTCACTGATGATGAATGATAGGATGATTCCTGTGGGTGAAATGAGTAAGCAATAAGTAATCTAGTCCGTTAAATAAGCCAAATATCTCCATAGCACACACAACTTTGGATCTTAAAGAAAGGCAAAATTATAATTTAGTCTTTTTGATTCATCAAATTTTTTAATGGCATTTCTTTTTATGTCCAGGGGCTTGATGTCCCTTTGGTGTTAGCGCTTCAAGGATTTAAATGTTATGTTACACCGCGTGTCCTTTTAATAACGAAACAACACAGCATCAAACAAATTGGACCAATGTAATGGGGTTTTACTTGTAGATCTCTGGGCGATCTAAAATTGCTCTGCCCTTTTCTCCCTGTCTCTACCTCTCCTTCCCTCGCTCTCTCCCCTTGTCTCTGCTCTCAGACTAATCTGGGTATCGCTTGTGTCCCGAGAGACGAGAGGCAAAGCGATGTTCTCTCTGTGAGCAGGAACAAACATCCCTCCATGGAAACGGCGGGGCTCAGCTACAAGAGCTCATCTCGGGATGCCGGAGGAAGCGAAATCCAGTGGCAAAGTAGCCGAGGGATCTGCTTACAGAGAAGAAAGTTTCCCCCCAGTGTGACCGCCGTCTCCCTCTCTCTCTCTCTCTCCCTCTCTCCCTCTCTCTGAACAGTTATTTTCTTGCCCATTATATGTTAAACCTCGTTTGGTATTCACTCTGTGTTGCTCTAATGGAAGACTCCATGATATCCCCCGCTACAATCCATACGCCACATGCTTATTTTTACCTACGTTTATAATACATTGCCACACATTTACGAATGGGTAAGACACACACTTGCACACAGCCACACACGCACACACATTTGATAGATTTTCACTTAACTCATAATACATAAAAAAAAAAAATAGCTGCCAGCTCCTCCAGACGTATGCGTGACCGGAATGTGAAACCACGGGGCACATCAAGGCATGAAATTTCACCCTAGATAGGGAGCGTATGCCAATTATTCCATGTTAACTGTCAGATCGTATGCAGAGAATACTTAAGTAATTAGCTATACTAACTGAAAGGTAGTTTAGGAGTTGTACTTTACAGACTTTCTGGGGGAAGACACACATTTTGAGTTGTTCCCAGCCTCACACTTTAGCTCTTTCCTTCCAGAGTTTATTTTAACAACACAATATTATTTGACAGACACAGAGATGGTGGGAAGGTTAAACAGTGTGCAGAGAGAGGGGAGGGGGTGCTGCAGACCATTTATTCCACCATCTGAAGAACCTTTTTTCTTTGTATTCTCGGTTTTCCTTAGCGGCAGCATGGGACAGTCTTTTTTTTAGAGAAATCGATCCACATAAGCACAGACAGGATACAGCTTAAGACAACAAGTAGTTGAACCTCACCCCACTGCCCTCGTGTCTTCGATTAAGCATCCTATAGTCCCGGATCAGAGCTGGCGTGCGGTCTGCCCGATGCAGAGAGAACGGTCTTCACAGACAATGCCATGTCGGCCACGGGGAAAAAACATGTTAAGCGTTACAACCCCGTATTCAACGGTTCCACGACCTTCAGCGCTAACCTTTCAGAATTTGATTTAAATCCAAGCGGACCCTTTCATTCCTCTCCTTATTGAACACCATTGGATGTGATTCAGCTTAGAGTGTCTCTCTCCTCGGTGGCTCTACTAATTCATGAACTCCTTCTAGCTGCACTGTAATTAATTGATCAAAGCAAGGGGAAAATAATAGAAAAGCTGTGCAGAACAGTGTGTGC
>OOFH01053293.1:0-12099 GCA_900323355.1 Merlangius merlangus | reverse complement strand
CTGGCCATAGTCTCATGAGATAATTGAATTGGTCAGAAGAGACTGATCCTACAAAGTTAGTGGACAGGAGGTAATTTGATACAGAAATAAGCCCAATGGAGCCTTCATGAACTATTTTTCTTTTGTTGTACTCATATACATATTTGAGGTTGGATATAACATATTCCTTTCCTTTTAGTATATTTTCTTTGGGGGGGATAAGGGGTGAGTAGCCACAAGCACACTGACCACAATGTTTTGGCAGAATGGGCCCTTGAATTTATTCACCACTGTCTTTGAGACCAACGTAATCATTTATTTGGTTTGTTTACAATTTCTGCTTGGGTGCGTTGTTTTTTTTCCACGTTTTCAGATGCTGAGTCTTAGTTTTAATCGGAACAATGGAAACAATAGCTACGTTGAATACCTGTCAAAAGACTACAGAAAGTGTCCAACTTTAAAGGGAGTAATTGCAAAATAATATATTAAAATGATCCTGGCCAGCTTACAAGTGCTTCTTGAAATGTGAGCAAACAATTCAAGAAAAAACAAATAGCAAATCGTTCAGAAATCTACATTTTAATTATACTATAAAGGACAGTGACGGTATAATCAAGCTGTCTTTTTTTAATCAGGATCTATTGGAGTCATGCCACTGATGCCGATCCCTATTCATGCTAATGTGACTCAGCAGATGTGGACATTAGCAGGAACTGGCTGTAGCATAGCATTTTGTTTCCAAAATTAGGAATCAATGATTACAGATGAATAACACGAAGAATTGGAACTAAAAATCTACTTATTATTATGCTTATACTTTTAAAAGAAAAATGTATATCTAGAAAATAACAAATCTTTTTTTGAAGCATTCATTGTAGTTGCTGACCTTCTACAGTCCTGCCATCTCTATTTTAAGTAATTGTTCAAAAGAATGTCCATGCCAAGACCCTGGCCCCAGACCCCACTTCCCAACATTCTCGAGAGGTAGGCCTAGCCTACTCATGTGCTTGGGAATCAAACCCATGGTCCCAGCAAACAACAACTGTTTTGTCAGCCAATAGCTGTTGTTCCAAGAAGTTGATTACCATCAGCATCACCCTACAGTGCCAGGCAACGCTTATGAACCCAGGCGGGGCTTTGGCGCTGATGTTGATCCCTGCCCTCCTGCTCTTTTGGCAATGTGACTTGAATGTCTACCAGGCCCACAGAACAAACAGAATAAAGTATCCCTGCATAAAAATGGTAGGGTTTATCAATAACATTCCTTTCTTGTTTAACAAACCATAATAATTCCTTTTCAGGATCCGGCTAGCAACAGTTTCAAGCATAGCCTGGCAATGTTGAAGCGCCAAGGACAAATTAAGACTGAGACAGGCAAATGCTAGATCCTGCAAAAACCTAGTGACTTACAACTCCTAATATTCAATATTCTAATTCAAAACAGTTCAGGTTAAAAATGAATTACCATTAGAAGCATACCGGTGTCTGGATATGTTCGCGTGAAGACCTTTGTCGCCCTCTAGTGGGCATTCAACACCGTAACATTCCGGAATGTGGTCAACTTTTTGTTAATTTCCGAAAGTAAAATATATTGGTCATCTTTTTATTTTGAATAAACATATTAGCGTCAGAGTAAATAATCAAACAACTGTTTACGACAACATAGCATGCTGCATACCACGTTTGATTGAACCTCACAGGCAATCAACAGGCCAACAGCGTCGTGTCTAAGGACCCCAATCGGCCAACATGGCTGCGCCCGTGGCAGACGCCGGCGAGTTTGAAAAATGGTTAAATGATCGCCTAGATTCGTTGGAAATTGATCGTGAGGTGTACGGAGCATATCTCTTGGGAGTCTTGCAAGAAGTGGAATGCGAAGAAGAGAAATTAGAAACGCTTCAAGGAATACTCTCTGCATTCTTGGTAAACCCTTACAGCAGCATGTCAACTACCGCTACGTCTAAGTTGCAATATAGTTACTTTCTACTCTGATTTATTGTCAGTACTAGTTATATATTAGCTCTAAAATTGACACGGAATAAAGTGTTATGGCGGATTAATGAACTCCGTTCATAGGGCAAATGGTGTTTGGTATAGGATATCGAATGTGTGGCAGACAGCCCACCAAGTCTATAAATAGCGTTTAATTAAGTCTTACCATTTAAGGATTGCACATAAATAAAAAATGTAAGTTTGTTGAGCAGTCCTAACATTGCTAAATCAAATTTGAGTTTATTGCAGACTCCAGAGTGACTCGCCAATCATGGGTGTTGTAATCAATAATGGGTATATGGTTGTAATAGTTACCAATACTATGCTCCGTACCAAATAAGTGTATGCTCCAATTACAAAGCACTTCATTTTTTATTACTAAGAGGTTGTTTTTGCTGTTTGTTGGTAGGAGGGTGACGCGCTCGAGGATGTGTGCGAACAGATTATCAATCAGTGGACGGAACACTGTAATCGATCAACTAAGTGCGACGATGATGATGGCAAGTATCTTACACACCCATGACGATTGTGAGAAAATGCGTTTATACCAACTTGATTGAAAATTGACAGCAATCTGGAATCTTGTAAAATCATTTGATTTGTATAAATTGCATTAAGCATTAAAACATAATTTTCTTGTTTACCATGTAGCTGATGTCCAAGCCATTGCCAGCCTGATGGAGAAGCAGGCCCAGATCGTGGTGAAACCTAAAGAGGTTTCCGGAGACTCCAAGACAAATAAAGAGGCTGTCCTGGCTCAATATGCCAATATCACAGACGAAGAAGAATATCCTTGGTTTCACAGCGCAGTCCAAATCGCAGTTCATCCATTGCTTATGTTGACTTGATGGGTGTGGTGATAGATTGTGTGATATATTATACACAATTACACTTTTTGGCTTTGTGCTATAAATATTCATTCACGCTAACCATGCATTTTCCCAACAAAATAATTGACTGAGCCATTGATCCTATGTCAATTTATATTGTTCTTATGTAAATTCCTTAATGCAAGCACTGAAGGTATAGACGAGGAGGCCGCAAGTAATGCACACTTTTCAGGAGGTGAGACGTGTATCCTTTTCATGCGCCATATCGTGTAGTCTGATCTTAAGTGTACCTGAACTTAATTTATAGTCAACTGGCACAGCAGAGCTTTCTCCTCCAGTTTCCTTCACTGATAACCGCAGCCTTGTTCAAGAACACTAATGTGGAGCAGGTATTGAACAGGCAGAAGGAGAAACGGGATCAGGCCCGGGAGGACTCTCAGAAGAAAAAGGAGACGGACAAGATGCAACGGGAGAAGGATAAACTGGCCAAGGTGGACAGAAAGGACAAGGAGAAAAAGCGCACGCAGAAAGGTGAACGGAAAAGATAATACAAAGGCGCACTTCAAGGATGTTACCAAGCAAAGTCTAAAATAATTCCAGCACTGTTGATGTCTATCCTATTCATGGTCTGGTTAATGCCTACATTTAATTTGACCCCAATTATTTTGACGTAGAGAAACGTTTACCCACTGCCTATTTCTGTGCTGATCTACCAGTAAACAAATCATCAGTTCAGATGATCACATCCGTCAGTGTTATTTGTGTCATTAAGATTTTGATTTTCCCGATGTGAGGATCCAGCTCGTACAAAATGTGCAGTACACTCACTGTGCTTCGAATGAAATAAATACGATTCAAGGGGAAGGGTGGGTTTGTAAATGATGTACCAAACCCTAAACGTTGGCTGCTTAGTGCCGATAGCTTGTGAAGATCCAATGCGAGTATCAGTTTGCATGAAGCCAACCGGTGACATGTTGAGCATTCATAACCACTTGCATTAGTTTCAGTGTCTACGCACATCTGTTTGAGAGTAAGAACACGACTACTAATCAATAACCTCAAACATTCTGTAATATGGTTGAACGTTTGAACTTTATTTTTAACAATGAGTTATTTCACCTACTTTTCAAATAAAATAACATTTTCAACAGTTTTAACAGATTCAGTTTTGTTGAGTTGATGGAACTAGTTAAATGGTAAACGTAACGACAACAAAAACTTAAATGAGAGAACTATGGAAAGTATAACGGAGCAGTGATAACATGGCGCTAGGTGTGAGACCTAGACATTCAACCCTAAAATGGACCAAAGGACAGGTTCAAACACCTATCTGAACAAATATCAATGATAGTCTATAGGCAAACATCATCATGTCTTACTAATTATTAAACACAAGGTATATTTTGGTCCATGTTTCGCAATTCTGATCAAATTGGTTTAACTAAAAAGACAGTGTTTAGAAACAAACACTTGTTTTTTGTTACTGAAAATGTTACGTTAATTTCGAATGATTATGGTTCCAGGCTATTGGGTCTCGGTAACACTATAATAAGGTGCCATAATAAATAGCCAACCAGTTAATCTTATTTTTTCACTGACCAGAGTGTCGCGGTTAGGGTTGTGGGTTAGGGCCGTGTGGTAGGGTTATACAAAATACTATTTAATTAATGTTAAAACCTTAACATTGCCAAATAGATATTTTATTATAAAGTTACCTGGGTTTCTTTTAAATAAATAACATAAATACTTATTATATTGATTACAGGATATGGGTGGACAAATAGCATTTTATGAAGATATCCAACCAGAAGGTCCTGAATGCTTTGGTAGACAATCTCGAGACAATCATAAGTTTTCATTTGAAGGTAGTCTCGTTTACCTTGATTACCACGCCACTAAAATCTAAGGAATGAATTGGGATATAATTATAGCGGCTTTTTTGAACACCAAACATGGCCTGACATGTCTTTAGCGTGGTAAACCTCTCTCAAACCAAACGTTACAAGCCGCTGCTGATGAATCCCTGATAAGAACTACAACCTTCTTGCTGGGAGGCCTTCCTCTGCGGCCGCGGGGGTCTCGGCCTCACCGTGGATATCCAGCACGCCGGCGGATATGGGGACCGTGGCCTGGAGGGTGCACCACAGGGCTGTGCGTGTCTTCCTGGTGGCGCTGCATAAGTCTTTCAACGCCATGGCCAACAGCACGATGTCTGTCAAAAAAATAAAAGGGCATATCTGGTTCAAAGAAAACCCAGGACTTCAGTCAATAATGCAGCGTTTCTGCTGGTCTACTTGTGTGGTCCCTACCCTGAGTGCTTCCCTGCTTCTGCTGGCTGGTTAGGTTGATGCACTCCTCCCTGCGTCTGGTTTGGGTAGTGATGATGGCCTTATAGTGACGCTCAAGAGTTGAGTCGATGAAGCCCTGGAAGGGGACGCTGCTCAGGCAGTCCATTTTATCCAGAAGGCTCAACACCTGTAGCACAGAGAAACCAGATCCATCACTCACGCTTCTCTGATAGAATTAATGATAATTAAGCAGATTATTTTATGGGAAGCAGCCCACATGAATTCAGATTGTTAGGTACAGATAAATGTCGTGCATCTCGCTCAAGGGTTCGTATATGTAAACTATGGACCTCGGGGGTGGAACCCAAGTACCTCTTCCTGGGTTGGTTGGGCTTGAAAAACCCGGACCGTAAACTTAACTTTTATAACTTTTTTAATGTTTTGTAAAATAAAAGAATGCAAGAAAACACGACTAAGGATTCTGGGATCTCACCCTGCCATGTTCACGGATCTGGTCAACGATGTGACGGTCCACTCTGGAGGGGTTGGGGGGCATTTTCAGCAGAAGACTGCTGGTGGCGACATTAACCCGTCTCCCAGCAAATGTTTTGTTAACCATCACAAACTAAAAAATACAAAATCAGAGGAGGTTATAAGCTTGAGATGATCATGCATAACTAAGTCAGTTATTTAGGATCCATTTCGTCTGTACCTTCTTCCTCTCCTCCTCCAAGCATGCCAACTGGTCACAGCACTCCTCCAGATAATAGTGGAGCTGACTCATAGGTCCCCCTCGGTTCTTGGTCGTCGGTGGAGGTGACTTGGCTGAAGCCATGTCAGGATACGTACTCCCCCCTGCACTCCGGGCCATTTGGAAAGCGACGTCGGGCTTTAAGGCTGCGCATTCCCCTTCTGGCCTTCTGTCACACAAGTCCCGGCCGGGCGGCCCACCTCCATAGGGCTGAGGGGGTCTGGAGCTCGGGTTAGAGTTGGCGTTAACACGCTCTTGGAAGGAGCCCGGCCTCGGATCACTCACAGGGTATGTAAGGGGCACAAACTGTGGCAGCTTCCCGGTGTCTGCGGTGCTGTTGCAGACACCAAATCTCTGAGAGCCATGTGTGTTTCCTGACTGGGGGAAGTAGAAGTTGTTTCTTTGTGGGAGTCCATGTCGGGGGACTCCGTCTCTGTTGTGAGGGTTGGTGTGTGGTCTCCTGTTGCTCTCCGTGCGCTGAGCGGAGAGGAAGCCATCTTGAACCAAAGCCCCAGCAGCACTATGCAGCCTGCTCTTCTCTCCCCAAAGCCCCGCGTCACCATCTGCCTTTCTTAAGGGCTCTGTACTCATGCCCACCTGGCTCTGTCCCGGGACATGGAGGACATTTCTTCCATCCCCTCTGCTTAAGTCCTGCTTGGAAAACGGGGTTCTCTGATTTGGGGGAAAGGTGCCGGGTCCAAACTCGGAGACTAGTCGATGCTGGTTGAAGGGCAGATAACCTCTGTCCCTAGAAGCCATGTTGGTCAGCTGGCTTTGCTGCATCTGATCCTGGGAGTACTGGTTGAGAACCTGGTTCACGTTAGGCGTTGTGGTTAGGCTTTGGGTTACTATGTTACTTTGGTATGACTTTATGGGGTTACATGGAGCAGGATTGGAAGTTGATTGCTGCATGTGCTTTGTGTTATGACCTTGGAAACAATAATTGTCTCGGAATGCATGTTGCATGAAGTCCCCGTTTGGATTTCTCTGCACTGGACCTACATCCCCCCCCAGACCCCTTTTGACTGGCGTTGTCAATGCTTCTGCAATGTCTGGAGACATTGCAGAATTGGTCAATTTGAAATGGTTATTCTCTTCAACCATTCTTTTCTTAGTTGCCATTAAATCTGTAAAAGAACTGACCAATTTGTGGACATCCTGCGGTGCACTTTTCTGGTATTGTTCGGGGCTGCTTTGGATATAGTGGTCATTGTAACCGTTAACTAAACGGCTGTCCATGTCACCTGGGTGACGAAAGCCATTTTTCTGGATCGGGATATTTTTCCCGGTGAGTTGACTTTTCCTCATTGCAGACAGGAAACCGTTGGCCATGCTGGGCATTGGTAGACATGGGGGCATGGTTGGTTTCAGAGAGTGGGGCTTGTAGCCGTCCATGTCGCAATTGGATGACTCTGAAAGCCTTTGGTTGCTGGTGTTGAAGCCATAAAACTGCTGAAAACTAATTTCTTTAGAAACGACCTGCCCTTGTACTTGGTCGAAGTTGGGGTTTGCTTCTGTTGATGCAGACTGAGAGTAATGTAGCAAATCGTTGCCCATCGTCTGGGGAGACCAGATTGATGCAAATTTAGATGAATTCCTGAAAGAAGGGAGATTTTATTCACTAAATCCATCATCAACTAACCTAAAATACTACACATGCTACACCTTTTGAAAGTGTTTTGCCCTAGTTAATTAGTGTGCTGCATAATTAACTTGTTTTTTTTCTTAAGTAACCATTATTACAGCAAAAAACACACACCTTTCGGTGTGTCTGAGGGGGTCTGATGAATCGCCATCATCCAAAATGTTTGAAACAAGGCAATCTAAATCAGCAACACTATCGCAATCAGTCCCATCAGACAGGTTTCTTGAAAAGGAAGACATAAGAACAAAGTATTTAGACATCATTCAGCATCCATAAAAGTTATCACAACACTGAGCATTGGTTCAAATCTACTTAAGACTCATCTACTCATTCTATGTTGTGTCACATAAGGTTTGTGAAAGGCTCTCACTCGTGTTTTAGCTACTTTATTACTTAATCATTCTTGTTAACATTTATAAACGTGTGAATCATATACATTGTCCTTAAACTTATTCTACATAATTTAATATTTCGACGACTGTTATTAATACCTGGCACCGTTTCGGGAACACTTCAAAAGTTGAAAGGGCTCTTCGGCATTGTTTGGCCACGGTGTATGGTGGCTTTCTGGCAGGTTGAAGCTAGGACTAGGAAAGGGAGGCTGTCCTAGACTCCCATATGCCCCATCATCGTGTGTTTGGCTTGCCTTTAAAGCAAAAAGGAGGACTTGTGAGACAATTATATTAGCTAGACCTAGCTTGATGAATGATTATTTCAAGAATCTGCATAAAGTTAATTATCATAAGAAATCCTTGCAAGTCAAATGGTATTTGTAATGATACATAAGCATTGTCAGAGAGCTACAAACATACCTCAATATATTTAAAGATTATCTGAGTTAACCTATTGATACATGTTGTACAAGTAGACATCTCTAAGTGCAAAATCCTGGGTAGATTGAGAAATCCATGTCCCATATAAGCACACACTGCACATGTGGATCTCATTTAATAACTCATACCTCACTATAAAGAGGGGTGGAAATATGAATGAAAGGCTGAATTTATGTCAGATTTTGTCCCTTCGGTTTACTGGAATGTTTTTATTTGAGAAATAGTAAGGTGCCGTGGGCTGGTAAGCAACGGGTTAGAAACACATGGGCTTCAAGTTACGTATACAGTAGGTGGATGTGTAACTTTAGCCTAACCCTAATCCTAACCCGCCCACACATTTCACTTGGACAACAGCCCCCACAATGCTCCTCTATAATATGGATTATTCCTTTTAGCTTTTGTGTGGTTGCAAAGCAAGCCACACTAATGTTATATTTTTTCTCCTTCCACCTTTTGGTAATCATCTGCTACCACACTGTTGCAAGTATTAAAACCAAGCCCATTTCAAAGAATTGCACACGAATAATACATTTTATTTATAACGCACTTTACGTCAACTCAATGTCCTCAAAGTGCTACAATCCACATTAAAAGATAAAAACAAACGACCAACTAGATTAAAAAGAAAAACAGAAAAAAATAATCATTTACAATAGCAGTTTAGCAGTGCAGTGCTCCATTCCTGCGACTTTTCAAAACGTTTACATTTATTTTGTATTAATAGTTACAAAAATAATTATTGAAAGTGAATGGGAAAAAAAACTCTAATATAAAAAAACCCTGTCTAATAGCAGCTCTCAAACGTCAACACCCGAGTTTAGAAACGCTAAAACGTACAATCGGACAAAAACAATCAGCCAGTTTGAAGCCCGCTTCCAAGCGGACTTCGGCCTTGAATCCAAGCCCCCAGGCACAGTGCATAACTCCCACAATCCACCAGTGCTCAGCGGCCAAGCCTGGTATTGCAGCAAGGGGCCCAGAAGTAGATAACTCCGTTCATTCCAATACAAGTGGGGAACAGGAATTTGACTCCGCCAAAAATGTCTGGATAACAATCAAAAGGCTCATAATTATCTTTATACCATGTACTAACTGAAAGGAGTCGTAGTGAAATAAATGTTTCGGCCCGGGATCCGAGAGGGCTCAGGGCACGGCTCAGTTAACTTCTCGTGTCCAAGGTTTTTCCTTTTACTTAACATGAATGACGTCGATGTATTTAGGCACTGCGTTTACTTGGCATCACTTAAAGTCGCCGAGGGATGTGTAGATAGACCTCTCGCTTATGATCAATATGTCTGCATCCGGCACGTCATGAACAAGGGCGTGGCTGGCCCCCATGATCCGGAAGCAAATCTCCTTGACGTTGCCCCGCGCCACTTCACATAGGAATGGTCGGGCGCCATTTCTAACACGCTGTCATTTCTTTAATAGGTCCATGCTTGAAAGTTTGCCTGCTTACTTATGAGCATTTCTGGTATAATAATGTTGGCATGCTCACGGAATATGGAGCACACCACGTGGTGGCTCACCCAGCCACACACATCGTCGTTTAGGATTTCCATTGCGTCATCTGGTATCTAGGCCTTACCTTGTACTGGTTCGTAGAAACGTTCGGAATTGACTCATATGTTTTCCGAAAGCCTTGATATGCCATATTGATTTTCAGTAACTTACTGATTTCGCTCTTCTTTAACACATTATTGACCTAGAGAAAGCCATACAAATACGTCATTAGAATAACCTAGCCGTTGGTTGACGGCTAATAGTGACCGCACGTTATAAGATGAAATAAGTGAGGCAACTTACCTTAGTACGTAACGTAAGTTCATATTTTGGGTAATTAATGAGGTTTTCACGATTTCATTCTCATAGTTTTTCAAAGAGATAAAAGCACAACAGGCAAAGTCCTTGGAAAGATCGTTTTAACATGATCACGAGCAGAACCGACGACGACCTCTGGTGAGCTCGTGGCTATATTTATGAACCTGTGCGAGATCCAATCAACGTATTGGTGGAAGGGTAAAGACGAACTGCATGGCAACCATCCAGTCACGCCTCTTCCGGTAGAGCCCATGGGGCTTAGAGATCGAAAAATATGAATGGGTTTCAATGGAGAAAGTAATTGTCTTCTGGTCCCAGTCTTTATATGCCCCGGATTACACACACATGTTGTTTGTGGATTTAAATGATAATTTTTCATGTCAAGAGCGGTCAAACATGCTTTTCATGTTTGACCGTTTATTGTGCAATTTTTCAGTTAAAGGCTGTAGAGAAAACACAATAGCTGGTTTCGAAATCGTTCCCTATACACTCGGTCACTATTCCCTATATAGTGTCCATGATAGTGCACTATATAGGGGACGAACAAACAAGAATTTGGACACTACGCCGAAAATTTCTAAACTTAATTTGCGTCTGAAAATACGCCGGGTATTTGTGTGACGCAGAGAGATGCGCCCACATCATGTGCCCTCACGAGGAAAGCTGGAGGTTTTATCGATGTTGAATGTTACATTTCCTTGATCACGTTTTTTTTAAATTAATTTCGAATGTTACATTTTCTATGTTAAATCCCAAATAAATTGTTGACATTTCTAAACGAAAGCCGGAGACTCCATCATTAAATGTATTCGTTTTCGCGGTTATTCAGCTTCTTCTTCTCATCCGAAAAAAACACGACCACATGTTACGTGAGTAACATGTAAGGAACATCGTATGTTCATTCAAATTTTGGGTAATTTAAAGACCCTGTGTCCGAGCCCATGATGCACTGCGTGCCACTCGAGTTTCATGGTCCATGAAACTCTTGATCGTTCGATTTGAAGACATACTTAGAAATTCGCTTGAATCTTCCCGTTTTTTTATGCATCGAGCATACATTTTTTTGTATATAGTATATCGTTAATGATTGTAGATAGATTTTATGCAAATATTTCCCATTTTTAAATATTTTTGTACAAAATAATTGACCGTTTTGGCGAAAGTAAACACGAATTCAAAACAGAGGCGCGCAGTGTGGGCTCGGACCCAGGGTCTTTAAGTCCACTATATAGTGCATGAAACCAACCACTGAGAATGCACCAGTCTTTATATGGCCTGGATTACACATGTTTTTTGGGTTTAAATAAAGAAAATCCTCCAAAGAAAAAAAAATAATTATTGCGAGGAAGTTTGATAATGTTAGGTTTTGCTTGCTTTGTGAACTACAGCCTCTCGCTGCTCTCGACGCGAATGATATACGTCACCACCAATCTTGTACAGACAGCGATCTCTCTAATCCACTTCAGAGCTTTTTCCCAAGGGGAGTTGAAAGAGGTGAAAACCATTATAGGTCGGGGCATGTGTAGATTTTCAGCTATTTTCAGCTATTCCACGCCAGTCGCAGGGAGCGTAACGTCACATACGAGGCGTGTCTTTCTCCATTGTGTTTTCTCTACAGCCTTTAGTGAACAAACTGCAAAATAAACGCTCAAACTCTTGACATTCACTTTCTCTCCATTGAAACCCATTCATATTTTACAATCTCATAAGTCCCGTGGGGGTCTACCGGAAGGGGAGGACTTACGAGCTCTATGGCTTTGGCAACTCTCGATAGATGTATAAAAAAGTTTTCTACACGTTTGTTTATATACAGACATAGCCAGACAGATATCAGATATTAATTAATCGTTAATCAAGTTAATTAATCGTTCTGTCTGTCTGTCTGTCTGTCTGTCTGTCTGTCTGTCTGTCTGTCTGTCTGTCTGTCTGTAGACAAAGCCAGACATATATACAGACATAT